>OX465282.1:67258009-67519099 GCA_949987705.1 Thereva unica
ATGAGCGCCGCCGAAGTGAATGAGCGCCAGTAGGAAAGGCGTCGGTTTAGCGTGGGAAAATTTTCAGGACCGTGGGAACTAGGTCACGTCAAGGTCATTGACCTTGCCCATGGGAAGTAGGTCGGTGTGATCAATCAATCACGCTGGAATGTAGGTCAAGGTGATTGGCCTTGGCCGTGGACGAGTCTGGGAACTGGGTCGGTCGGTGGCTTGGCTCAGCGGGAGGGTCGGGCTCGGCGGGGCTGCGGCGGGGTCCACGGCTGGGGCCTCAGCGAAGTCACTTTGATTGACAGGCGGCCTCTAGTTTGGTTCGCGTGGATGGCCTTGTTTATGTCACTTTGATTGATTGGGTCGGAAAGCGAAAGTGATGGAGTGTGTGTGTGTGGAGTTGGTGATGGTGGTGGTGGTGTGGCAGGGCTTGTGGTTTTGATGGGGTGCTCGGTGCGGCGGTCTGGCTTGAGACTCGGTGGTGGCTTGGGGTCTCGCGAGGCTCGGCTGGGGACTCGGCGGGGTCCTCGGCGGCGGACTGGGCATGACTATTGTGACGTCTCATATCGTGCACTTAGAGCGAGGACTTGTTTACGCTTGGAAGAAAAATGGAAATTAGTGGAGCGATACGAAAAAGCGAAAGTGGAAAAGTGTATCAGAACTATAGTTTGGTGAGCAGGTGTTCACTCGCGGGTGGCTTTGATTGACAGGTGGCCTCTAGTTTGGTTTGCAGGTGCGGCGGGGTCTTGGCTTGGCTTGGCAGGGGGACTCAACAGGTGTGGAGCGGAAGAAAAAGCGAGAGTGGAAAGTGTGCATGACTGCAGAGCTGACACGTGGTCATTTACCTCCGCGCGCTGTTGTGGTGGAACTTGCACAAAGTGGCTTTGGGCTTGGCAGGGGATTCGACAGGTAGGGCTGCTGCGGTAGCTTTTGCCCGGTCTGCGACGGAAGGCATTTGCTCAGCGGGGGACCCGGCAGGGCTCGACGACTCAGTGAGGGAAGTGGTTTGGGACTTAGCCTTGATGGGCGAATGTGGTTGTTGTTATTAGCTGAAATTATGAAACCGAGTGAATGATTTGAGCGGCAAAATCTACCGACATAAAAGGAAAAAGAAAACAGCGTTTGTGATGCAGTGCAGCTATTGCATGGTGGTTGTTGTCGAAAAAAACAAGACAATAAAGAGCTTAATCCGGCAATTGCCTCTGATTATAAAGTACGGCTAAAAAGCCTCTTACTTTTGCTCTGTAGAGTTTGAAATTTTCTGATTGCAGATATTGAGAGCCCCACGACAACAACAGATGCCATATCCCCACTCAACTGCTTCCATAAGCTACTTTTCATACATTTAAAATATGAATTTGCGATATTAGTTTGATACGAACTTGTAGAGATTGCGACAACTGAATTGTAAATTTTCACAGAACCAACATTGATATTTTACTGTATCTGAAATAAATCTGAAAAGAGGTAAAATGGCGTGGGAAAACATCAGAATAATACACATTTTTATATTTTAAATAATTTGCACATTTATTATTATTATTATAATTTTTAATACTTAATACTTTATTATTAATTAATATTATCAATATTTTTTATTTCTTTATTATTAAAATTCATTTTCCTGGTATTTTTTGAAAATAAGGTCAAAGGTGTTACCTTTTTCCCCCAAATTCACAACACTATATCTACCTTTTTTTAACAAATTAATTCCCCTATCGGAGAGATTAGTGTACCTTACTGGAAGGTATATGTTGCCATCCTCCAGTTCAACGACTACCTTTCTCCCGAATTGAGTATCTACCCTCCGAACGTCAAGTATACGATATACTTGGTCAATAATCATGTCTTTTAAAGACATGCTCTTCTTATATCTGAAGCTGTTGATTTCCTCCAGAATTTCTTCTTCATTTAAACTCTGGAACTCACTGGTGTCATCGGCCACTTGAAAAGGTAGTATGCTGCTGCTGCTTGTCCTTTTGCTACTGCTACAATGGTTTATGAAGTCTTCGTCGAAAAGACGCCTCTTCATCCCTTTATTTGTTGATTTCCTCTTCAAATCGAATTCATCAATCTCCAATTTGTTCATCTATGAAAAGAAAGAAAAAATGATATGAAAAAAAACAATTTTACAAATAACTTTAAAAACATTCTTACCTCTGCAACCTTTTTAATTAACTAATTAATTAACTGCTGTTGTTCTCTCCGCTACTGCTACTGCTGCTGCTGCAAGCAAACAAACAAACAAACAAAGCAGGTGAACTCGATAAGGAACTTAATCCGGCAAATGCCTCTGATTTTAAGTACGGCTAATGCCTCTTACTTCAGTTCTTCTTAACAAGAGCTCGAGTTTGTTTGATTTCCAATTTCGAGAACATGAGTTTATATACAGAAATCCCCTCCATTTCTACTAAAAAGTTCACCAGTTGGCATACATAGAATATACCTGCATTTGATTTTTCTAATGCAATTTAGCAGGAAATAACTGCACTCGATTTGAATTTTTACTAAAGGTACGGTCTTGAATAATAATGATGAACATAAATAATACAACTTTCTTAAAAGATCACCTGCACACCTACTTTATTGCATTTGATTAATACAATTTTACTAGGAAATAACTGCACTCGCTTGAATTATTATTAAATGTACAGGTTTGAATGATAGTGACCATAAATTATAATAATGCAATTTCTTAAAAGATCACTTGCACACAGAGTACGTGAAAAGCAAGCAAAAAAAGCATTTGTTGTAAATCTACAGATTACTGTTACCTAAGAGATGCCTGAACATGTTACGTGAGGTACACAACCAGGCACCGTGGATGTAGATAAAGTGTACCTCTAAAAAAAAGGAAACACAAGCGCGTATGCTCTTGCCCATAGTCAGATGAAAGTAAAAGTGGGTCTTGGATAGTAAACACAGAGCAAGGCAAGGCAAGAGCGATGATTTATGATGGCCACGATTTTACAAACAAACAATATTATGCAAGTACTAAGACTTGCTGTTGAGGGGACGGTTCTGATCTGATGGAGGAGCAGAATCTCTGCAAAAAAAAAACTCAAGCGGAACAGTTGAAGCGCAGAATGTATGCTATGGTGAGAATGCTGATGATCGTTATCGCGATCTTGTTATGGCTGCGAGGAGTGAATTTCACCAGAAAATAACTGCGCTTGCTTAGACTTGAAAAATGATGATGACCATAAATAATAATAATGCATTGCAATTTTCTTAACTGAACGTTTGCGCACAGAGTACATGCCTGCCTGCCTACATTTGATTTTCTAATGCAATTTTATCAGGAAATAACTGCACTCGCTTGAATTATTATTACCGGCACGGGTTTGAATGATAACCATAAATAATGCAATTTTGTTAAAGATTGCTTGTGCACAGAGTATGCTATTTCTAATGTAATGTAATGTTAGACCTGGAACCAAAAAAAAAAGACGCCGGAGCGCGCAGTCTACCAGGAAAATAGCAAGCAAAGGAAAAAGTATTTGCAAGTAGAGTTATTGTACGTGTTAGAAATGGGGGGAATTTGTGTATATAAGCTGATGCTCTTGAGATTGGGAATCAGAAAATTCTACAGTTCTACAGAGCAAAAGTAAGAGGCTTTTTTAGCCGTACTTTAAAATCAGAGGCAATTGCCGGATTATGTTCTGGAGTGACTGACTATTTTTTTTTTAGTGTTTCCCTCAAGAAAGGACAACAACAACAAACAAATTGAATACAGCAGACCCTGCCAGCAGCAACAGCAGCAGCCGTGGTATAGCACAGAGGAGAGTAGAAGAAGGAGACATCGGGTGCAGCAACAACAACCATACTCGGTCTCTCATCCTAAAAAAATAAAAGTTTCGGTAGAGGAATACCTGCGACGACAGCAGCAACAGAAACCAATACAAGGTCCAGCTCCTCTGCTCATAGCAGATTTAAAAAAGCAGAACCGGCAACAACATCCAGAACAATTAGACGGGGGAGTAAAACGTGGAGGAGTGAAAGTACACCTCAGGCATGAGATATCAGAGTTAAAGCGAATTGAAAAGATAGCTTTAACTTTAGAAGAAAAAACATTCTTCAGAAAAGAAATTAAAAAGAAAAATAAAGAATTGAAAAAATTAACAAAAATAATAAAAAAATAAAATTTTACCTTACCTTAGAATTGTTTTTTAAATTTAAATTGAAAATGAGTAAATTCACCATTACTAGCGATATGACAACGCACGTCAGGCGCTTCAATCTGAGTGGACGCAAAATAAATTTTAAAATTAACAGCCCACCTACGAATGTGGAGCCCACAGATTGGTTAAAAGGTGCAGTTGATGATATTGTTGAACATGCACTGCTAGAAGTTCAACCAGACGATTTCATTGGTATTACCTTTTGTGGAGCCACCTTGATGGAAAGAGGTCCAGGGTGGTTAAGCTACAGATTGGCCTCTACACTGAAATCAAGCGATGTTTGGGATATGATAGGAAAAATTTTCCAAAGCAATTCCTGTGGATTAAGTACAGATAGGTTTTGCTTGAATGTTACATCAGTTAGACTGCCACAAGGGAGAGGTAGTGATAGGGCAAGGAAATATAATACATTTGATGAGGAATGTGCAAAAAGAAAAGGTGTTGTAGTTATAAAAAATAAGGATAACTTGTGCTTACCACGTGCTCTGGTTGTTGCCATGTCTAAAGTAAATAAAGAGATAGAGTATGCTAGAGTAAGACAGGATTATGGAAAATTACAAACTCAACGAGCTGTACAGTTGATGAAAGATTGTCAAATAGATATTCCGAATGGAGGTGCAGGAATTCCCGAGTTACAAAAATTTCAGGAGCATCTGCAAGACTACTACAAGATTATAGTGTATAGATATGGCACCAAAGGAAAAGATGTAATTTTTGAAGGACAGAGTGCAGGAAAACATCTAAATTTACTGTACCACAACAATCATTATAACGTCATAGTGTCACTAACTGCCACATTTTGTTGTGTTTATTATTGCGAGGAATGCCATACAGCGTACGATCACAAAAACAAACACAGATGCGGTGGAACATGTCCATGTTGTCAACAAGCTCCTGCATGTAAAAAAGACTTAGCTGAGAAATTATGTAAAGATTGTAATCGGTATTTTAGAGGAGAATGTTGCTTCAACAATCATAAAGCTTCAGGGTCTCTAAATAAGAGAAGCGTCTGTGAAGAATTAAAAAAATGCAGGGATTGTTTAAAGACTTATAAGGTTGACAAAAGCAAAACCCATATATGCGGTGAATATTTTTGTAAGATCTGCTACAAACACGTGGAACAAGGGCACTTCTGCTTTATTCAAACAGATGTTAGAACACCACCAACAAAAGATACTCTATTCGTCTTTTATGACTTAGAAACAAGACAGGAGAAAGTTGTAGGAGAAAAATATATAGAAGGAGATTCAGTTGGAGAGATAAAGTTGCACGAACCCAATTTATGTGTCGTTGCGAAACGTTGCGATCTTTGTATTGAAACAGAAAAGTTGTGTTTTTGCCAAAAATGTGGATTTAGGTTGCAGATTTATGAAACCAGCGTGATATGCAAATTTTTGAAAGATTTGTTGGAGTTGCGAAAGAAATTTAAAAAGGTAGTAGTCATAGCTCATAATGGTCAGGCGTTTGACCATCAATTCTTATTGAATTACATTCTGAAAAAGACAGACCTGAAACCCGAATTAATAATGCGAGGAACGAAAATTATAATGATGCAGCTGGACAACATAAAATTTATCGACTCGCTAAATTACTTTCCAATGAGCTTATCGCAACTACCAAAGGCCTTTGATCTACCAGCCGTATTCAAGAAAGGGTATTTCCCTCATATGTTTAATACAATCGAAAATAGAAAATATATTGGATTACTACCACCTGTTGAATATTACAGCCCTGACTCTATGAAAACCGAAGATCGTGATAGCTTCCTCAAATGGTACGAACAACATAAAAATGATGAATTTAATATGCAGCGTGACATTGTCGACTATTGCATTAGCGATGTGCACATTTTGACCGAGGCATGTTTAAAATTCAGAAAATTGATGTTAACCGAATGCAAGGTTGATCCGTTTGTTGAGGCGACAACTATTGCCTCCGCATGCAATCTAGTTTTTCGGCGCAATTTTCTTAGGCCGAATACAATTGGTATTATCCCAAGAAAGGGATATCGAAATGCCGATAATCAGTCAGCAATAGCAATTCAATGGCTAATATCGGAAGAAAAGAGCAGAGGAATTAATATTACACATGCTGCGAAACAAAGAGAAGTTGTATTGAGCGGAGTAAAAGTAGATGGCTATTGTGCAGAGAGCAATCAAATTTTTGAATTCCATGGCTGCTATTACCATGGACATCCAACATGTTTGAAACATAATCGTGATCAGCCTCTTCACGACGACCAAAGCGATACTCTAAATCACCGATACGAAGTAACAATCGCAAAGACCGAACGATTACGTTCTTATGGATACGAGGTCATTGAGATGTGGGAGTGTGATTTTCGTAAACTGATGAATACGAACAAAGACATTCAAGTTTTAAGAGACCATCCTTTACTGGTACATTCGCCTTTAAACCCTAGAGATGCTTTTTATGGAGGTCGAACAGGAAATGCTTATACACATTACCAATGCAAGCCAGGTGAAAAAATAAAATACATAGATGTATGTTCATTGTATCCGTGGGTTTGCAAGTATGGAAAATTCCCAACTGGTCACCCTGAATTATATGTCGGAATAGATGCATGCTCTAAAGTTGATTTAAATAAAATAGAGGGACTGATTAAATGTAAGATTTTACCACCTGAAGGATTTGTAACGGTCGCCATCTGTGAAGGCACATAGCAATAACCCGATAAAGGCACTAACTCCATCGCCTATATAAAAAGAAGAAAAACAAAAGAAACAAATTCCTTTTCTGCTCGCTGGTTAACAATAAAAAAAAAAAAAAAAAAACAAAAAAATATTAAACCCCCTAACACCAACGCCTGCCAACAAAAAAGTTTTTTTCCAAAGTTAAACAAAGGTATACGGTATACTACATGGCAACCCGGCATTCCTCGTTGAGCAATGCTTTTCATGTCCATCTGCAGTCATCCCGCTTCCTAGCCCAAAGAAAAAATGCGTACCACCACACCCACAATCTTAAAATCCAACATCCATAAATTTTGATATCATACTTTGCACGCAAATTACAAAACTCCGAAAAACAATCACGATATCCAACAACACCATTTTAAATAGCACACACACAAACAAATATGCAATAGAATACGCAGCTAGGAATGCGGTTAACGGAACGTTTTTTTGTGGCATTCGATCGAAAATCGCCTGATCCGGCGATTGATGGGGGGGGAATTATTGGCGGGATCAGAAAAGAGAGTGGCGGATCGAGAAGAGTCGGTTCTTAGCGCCTGAGTGGAAAGGAGATTCTACCGTGATTTGGAGAAAGCGAAATCGGTGCGCGGACAAGTCCCAAGAATTTCATTTAAATTGCAGCGAAAGTAAATCTCGCGTTTTTTTTTACTTGATCAATTAATAAAGAAAGCGTGTCAAGCCTGCGAAGTCCCAAGGAAAAAGTGCGGTCGTTCTTGAGTGAGAAGAAGTGATTCGCTGCGAGTGTTTTGTGGATGATTTTGGCGCCGCGCTAGTGAATCCGAATTGAATTTGGAAATTTTGGTTGGTGAAATAGGAGAGAATCCCTTTAAAAAAAAAACGGGTAATATCCGTCTGTGGAGCTAATTTTAATGTGTATGGCTATAGTGGCCCAGAGAAAAAAATGTTCAATTCTATTATTAACTTCTGCGAAACCGAGTGATCCTATGTAAAGATAGCAAAAATCCAAAATTTTAATAAAACGGTATTTAACATAATTCTGAGCTTTTTCCAATCAGAAAATCGTCTACGACACACAATTTCTTATGGGTGCGAGGTCCACGAGGGAGTTCGGTTAGTGACGATACTTCGAAGGTTCGAGAATTTCCAAAGAGTTTTGCGGAGTAATTTTGTGTTTTTTTTTGATACATTTAAGAGCGAAAAGTGTGTTCTGTGCTCTAAGAAAATGAGAAAAAGAGTCGATCATAGTGAATGACCTGGCAATTTTTTTTGACCCGTGGCTTTTGGGAAAATTATTATACTTATTTCGTGATATTTTGATGGCAAAAAAATAATATTAAATTAGTTCCCGTACCATTATTTTTATTCTTTCTGAATTATAAAATGTTTTCTTGTGTATTGTGGTGGGAAATTTTCATTTGATTGAAACGATTGCTAGTGTGTTATCAACAAGTTTTTTTTATCATTATTCAACTTTAATAAATTTTTCGCTGCGGCTGCTACACCCGTTCCAAACTGTGCACTTTATATAATATAATACCTGAAAACGAGTCTTTGATTTCTGATTGAAACAGAAAAATAAAATAAATCTAGCATTATCGACGCTGGATAAACTGTATAATCATACGGTTAATGACGTGTTCCTGAATAGCACGTATAACACAAATATAATGCCGTTAACCCCATAAAATAAATGAAATAATTGGATAAACTTGAAATGAAATAAATTAAATAAATAAAAAAAAGGAATGATAATAGCATAAATCATAAACTTGAAACGTAATACATTAAATAAATAAGTATGAAATTATAATAGCATAAATCATAAACTTGAAACGTAATACATTAAATAAATAAGTATGAAATTATAATAGCATAAACAATAAACTTGAAACGTAATACCTTAAATAAATAAGAATGAAATTATAATAGCATAAATCATAAACTTGAAACGTAATACATTAAATAAATAAGTATGAAATTATAATAGCATAAATCATAAACTTGAAACGTAATACATGAAATAAATAAGAATGAAATTATAATAGCATAAATCATAAACTTGAAACGTAATACATTAAATAAATAAGTATGAAATTATAATAGCATAAATCATAAACTTGAAACGTAATACATGAAATAAATAAGAATGAAATTATAATAGCATAAATCATAAACTTGAAACGTAACAAATTAAATGAATAAAAAGGAAATTATAATAGAATAAAAGCTAAACTTACAACGTAATGAATTAGATAACTAAAAAGGAAATGATATCAAAATAAATAGTAAAGTTAAATTTAAATAATATATAAGAATAAAACGAGAAACAATGATCGGCTGAAGAGTCAACAGTGGAGGGGTGAGGCCCCAGGAGCAGGATGCCCTCAATAAGGTGAGTGCTTACATTTTTTCCTTACTGATTGTGGTTTTGTGATTCCCCTACTAAATGGCAGCATAACCGGTGACCTCCTCTCTTCCCTAGCTTTTCTAGCCCCCTCTTGTTGGCCTCGGTAGGTTTGGTCCTCCGCCACTGCCGCCCCCTTTTAATTTTTAGCAAGCAGGCACGAGTTTTCAGTTTGTCTTAACTGTCACCCTCCGGCATCCATGTACCGCGAACCCCACCCCATCCGGCGAGTTAGTTTGAGCACCGCACGTCGTGCCGAAGCTCGGTGCAGCGGATGTCATAATTTCGGCAATCCCCCTCGGCGGTCAAGCCTGCCCAGCCACCCTCCTTCTGCCCCTTTCTCTAAATTTTTTTGTGTAATGTGAGTCTTGCACATCCTTTATTGGGATGTGTTTATTTTCCGACTTCGTGCTAAGGCACACCCCCTCCCGACAGTTACATAAAATGGCGCCCAACGCTGGGCTAAGGAGCTTAATTCACTTTGAGTTCCTTAGTCTAACGGACAGATGGCATGAACACGTCTGGTTGTCACTTAGTGACACCTTAACTTTCCCCGTCGGCATTTCCTTCTTCTATTATTTGTTTCTCCATCTCATGCCATCATTTTTAAGTATTTTCCCTTATAACTTAGCCGACCTTTTGATAATTATTACGTGGCTTAGGCCAGTGAGAGGAGTCATGAGTGGGCTTCCTTCTTTTAGCTCACTTCTAAGTCCAAGCCCCTCTGACTAATGGGTAGTGGGCGAAGGTGCTTACCGCGGTGCCCTAGCCCTTTTCACTTCTTCCTTCTTTCATCTTTCCTATCCTTCTCCTGCTTCCACAACTTCATCTTCTTATTATCTTTTGCGGTAGCCTCCCTAGTTCAATTAGTTCCTGGCAATCGGACTCGGAGTCTGGCTAACAGGCGTCCTATCGCCTGGCACTGCGCGAGTCTGCTTTGACCATGGACATTACAAATTCATTTCCTTCCTTCTTTTTTTTGAGTAGCATGGGTGAGTGGGTGCCTGACCGTTGACCCTGCACCGTCTTGGCTAACAGGCGTCCTATCGCCTGGCCATGCGACAGGTTCGACGGCCTGGTTATCCACCCGCCCCCGTTGAATGACCACTTCGACACACCGCCTTCCTGGATATCAACAGGGTGATGACCAGTCGTGGTGGGGTGTCGGAATGGTCTCAGTAAACTTCTCGGAGGCTTCTATCTCTTCTTTTCTTCAACAGACGGTCACCGGGAACCTGCCATGCGAGGGGTTTCCCAAAATTAATCGAGGGGAATCGACGGTGAGGATGGTGATAGGCACTGGCCTGTCTCCATCTTCGGCGTCGATCCCGTAAATGGAAGCACTAGTTGCCTGACGACGCGGGTGACACGCGACTTAAGATAAGCCGCCTGTCACCGGCGCCTTCAGCCAGCGATGCCTTGTGGAGGACGTCCTGCGTCTGAGGGCCACCCCCACCAAAACAATCAACAAAAAAATAAATTTGTTTTATTAACGAAAAGTATAATTCTTTATTTCTCTCAATTATATTTTCTTATGATGTTATACCAAAAACAAAAAGTTGTTTTGGCCTTTATATTCCTTAGATTTTTTTTTCAAATTTAAATTCTTGAGTAATCTTCTCTGTAGCCGAAATCCTTTCTATGCACTTATATAATAAATATTACAACTTTAAACTGTTGGGGTTTAACAGGTAAGACTGATTGATATTAAATTTTCTTTGTACACGTTGGATATTAATTTAACCCCATATATATTTTCGTAATAATAACGCATTAAGTTACCAAGGATGTCCAACTCGGTAGGTCTCGCATAAGTTGACCCCGTCTGTAATTTGGTCAAACCTTCACAGGTCTGAGTAGTGGTCATTATCGGTTGCGGGCTTTATCAACGTACACACTCTTCGTCTAATAAGTTCAAAAATTTCTCTCTTCAGGGTTATCATTACTGGGTTGTGATATCTGCGGCAACTTTCCCTCGCAACAAAGCCGCCTTCGCTTTTCATTATGCCTACGACGCGCGCAGGGGCAAATACTGCTCCACCCTCAGACGCCGGTGAACCAGCTGATGAAGCTCTGCCTGGTGTAGAGTCTGGTGAGCCTGATCATGATGCCCCATTGGAGGCTCTGATCGAACAAGTGGCAAGTCTAAAACAAGAACTGAGCCGAATGCAAGATCGATACGAACAAATGTCGCAACTACGCCCAAACCGAGCCAGCCTGGGAGAACCATCAACACTCCACCGCCCTAGTTCTGCTTCCCTAGAGACAGACCCAGCGGGAATCCCCCACCGCACCTCCAGCACAGGTGACCGTCCTAACGCACAATATGATAGGACGGGACCCTCCTTCAAACGGAAATCCCCTGTTGTAGGATGGAACGTCAAGTTCTCAGGTCGGCCGGGAGAAATCTTGGCCGAGGAATTTCTCTACCGGGCCGAAGCTAGAGCTCGGGATGAGGAAATCTTATACTCAGAGCTAACTCGAAACATTGTAGCTCTTCTGTCAGGCCCCGCCGAAGACTGGTACTGGACCCAATTCCGTCGGCACCATCCTAATCCTATGTGGTCTGAATTTAAAACTAGCTTGCTCGACCAATTTGGAGGGCGTGAGACCGACTACCAGATTATTAAAGAACTCTTAGAAACCAAACAATTGGGTCAGTCCTACGATGTATACGCCGCCAAAATGTTAGCACTTTCAAATCGCTTGTCAAGGCCAATGCCCTCCGCCGAGCTGGTACAGATTGTCATGTCCAACCTTAGTTCTTCCCTAGGGGCGGTAATGGGGTCAACGTATGACAATATGCGCCAGCTTCGCGAAGCGTGCATTAGAGTGGAAAGGTGGCAGCGAGCAAAGAAGGAAGAAGGGCGTCACCAGTATAAGGTACATGAATTAGACGATTTACACTCACGACAACGTGTCACAACGTACCCGGAGGAAGAGTATGACCAATCACCCACCATCGATGAACTCAAGGGTGCCCAGGTAGCGAGACGGCCAGTTAATTGCTGGAATTGCCGACAAGACGGTCACACTTTCACCGAGTGCACTTCTCCAGACCGAAAAGTATTCTGCTATCGCTGTGGTAGACCAGATACTTATACCCCTACTTGTCCGAAGTGTTCGGGAAACCCGAATCCGGGTGCGAGGCCTCGCAGAGACCCGCACCCGAGATAAGTCCTGACTTTTCCTCACCCAGACCTGTCTCACCATCTTGTACGACGGATTGTTCTGATCCACCATCAGCAGAACCTTTACCGGACTTCCCTACTCCACAGGCTAAGATTTCCTTCATGCACCGATGGGATAATTACCATAAGGTCCGAAAACGAATCTTCCAAGAAGGCGATGACGTTCATCGACCAGTTAAGGTCCCGCGTATACGGTTAAGGGCTAACGAAAAACGACAAATGGCTAATATGGCTATTTCAGCTATAATTAATGACATCCCGGATGAGCGGCCGTTTTTGAATGTCCAAATTTTGGGCGAAAGCGTGACTGGATTATTAGACAGCGGGGCAAGCATGAGTTGCCTGGGAAGAGGGGCAGAGTCGTTCCTCCAGAATCACCCAGAAGCACAGCTACGCCGCTTGCACACCTCTGTCCAAGTGGCTGACGGCACCCCTAAAGGGATAGTAGGCTACATCACAGTCCCTGTGACTTACGGGGCACGCACTTCGCTTTTGAATATATTTATAGTCCCTAGCTTGTTACAGCGGCTATACCTTGGAATAGACTTTTGGAAGGCCTTTAACCTGGCCCCACATCTAATTGGCGAAATACAGCTAGGTCCCACTCAGGATCCAAACTGCCATCGCCTTGCGGAAGCCCAGCAGGTGCGATTGAATCAGGCTAAGGCGCGGTTCCCGTCTTCGGACACCTGCGGCCTCGGCAAGACACACTTGGAACAGCATGTTATCGACACTGGCGAGGCGGTGCCTATTAAGCAGAGGCATTACCCAGTCTCTCCTGCCATCCAGACCCTCATGTATGGGGAGGTCGATCGCATGCTGAGTCTAGGTGTGATTGAAGAGAGCAACAGCCCATGGAACTCACCTGTAGTCCTGGTTCGAAAGCCTGGCAAAGTACGGCTTTGCCTGGACTCCCGCAAGGTGAATGCAGTTACGGTGAAGGACGCATATCCATTGCCACACATCGACGGTCTTTTGGGACGGTTACAGGACACTAAGTATATCTCCGCTATAGATCTAAAGGATGCCTTCTGGCAGATTCCGTTAGAGGAAAAATCTAGGGAAAAGACCGCTTTCACAGTCCCAGGCAGGCCGTTGTATCAGTTCACGGTGATGCCGTTCGGACTGTGCAACGCGCCACAGCGCATGTGCCGCCTGATGGACAAGGCCATCCCAGGCTCGTTGCGGGAAAATGTGTTTGTCTATTTGGACGATTTATTGGTAGTATCCCCAGACTTTGATACGCACGTCAGGTTGCTGGAACGAGTCGCCTCCTGCCTCTGCCTTGCTGGCTTAACTGTGAACCTGGCCAAAAGCCGGTTCTGCGTAAAGGAGGTAAAATACTTGGGTTTCATTATTGGGGACGGAACACTCAAGACAGACCCGGACAAGGTGGCTGCCATCAGAGATTTCCCAACACCAAGGTCGACCAAGCAGGTGAGGCGCTTTTTAGGCATGACGGGATGGTATAGGCGATTCATCGGCAACTATGCGAGCATCGCCTCTCCCATCACGGACTGCCTGAAGGCCGCCAAATTTACTTGGACCGACGAGGCCCAACAGGCCTTCACGGAGTTGAGGAAATTGATGATGTCAGCTCCCTTACTAGTCACCCCGGACTTCACCCGTCCTTTCTTTATCCAGTGTGACGCAAGCAAGACAGGGGTTGGAAGCGTCTTGTGCCAAAAGCATGGCGATGACGAACACCCCATCGCGTATTTTTCAAAAAAACTCAATAATGCTCAGCGGAATTATTCAATAACAGAACTGGAGTGCTACGCAGCGGTCTTAAGCGTAAAAAAATTCAGAGCCTACGTGGAAGGCCACACCTTCACCATTATTACGGACCATGCCAGCTTGAAGTGGCTTATGAGCCAGGCAGACTTAAGCGGCCGATTGGCACGGTGGAGCTTAAAACTCCAGGGATTCCAATTTTCAATAGAGCACCGTAAGGGTAGCCAGAACGTGGTGCCGGACGCCTTATCGCGCGTCGACTGCGTGGACGATTTGTCCTTCTGTCGGGATGTGGACCTGTCGTCTGCCGCCTTCAGATCGACGGACTACCAGCGTCTCGCGGACCAAATCCGCGAGCAGGCTGGTCAGTTTCCCGATCTCCAGGTGTCAGATGGATACGTGTTCCACCGTTCGACCCCACGTACCGGCGACCCCGTAACGGATGACCTGAGTTGGAAATTGTGGATCCCGGAGGAACTCACTGCTTCCCTAGTTGAGTCCGCTCATGCGCCACCCCAAGCTTCGCATGGCGGTATTGGTAAAACCTTGCATCGGTTACGTGAAAAGTATTTTTGGCCGTCCATGGCAAGTCAAGTCCGGGAATATATCACTCGGTGTGAAGTCTGCAAGGAGTCCAAGGCTCCCAATACCTCCCTACGACCGCCGATGGGTAAAGCAATGGAAACGCACCGACCCTTTCAATTTCTGTATGTTGATTACTTAGGCCCTTACCCCAGATCTAAGAAGGGACACACCGCCGTATTAGTCGTACTAGATGCCTTCAGCAAGTACCCTTTCCTTCATCCAGTCACATCAGAAACGTCGAAGGCGGCCACTGAATTCCTAGAACACCGTATTTTTCACGCGTTTGGAGTGCCCGAAGTAATATTCACCGATAACGGGCGACACTTCACGTCGAAAGAGTTTGAAAAGCTGATGAATGATTACGGGGTTAAACATCTGCGAACACCTATATATTCCCCTCACCCGAACGCCTCTGAACGTGTCAATCGCTCCGTATTAGCCGCAATTAGAGCTTATCTGTCCGAGGACCATCGAGAGTGGGCAAACCACCTATCAGCCATAGAATGTGCACTCCGCAGTTCCCACCATGAATCTATAGGCATGTCTCCATACCAAGTCCTATTCGGATATCATATGATTCTTCACGGATCAACATATCCGTTGTTAACGAAACTAGGGGCCCTGCAGGATGGGAATATTTCGGTACTTCCTTTGGTTGACCGGCAACAACTACTGCGTGAGCGAGTCGAACGGAAGCTGGCAGAAGCACACCTGCGTCACCAAAAGACTTATGACCTACGATGTCGAGTGATTAGCTTCGACCCAGGGCAGATAGTGTTCAGGAGAACCTTCCCAGTGAGTAATAAGGCAGATGGGTTTAACGCGAAGTTAGCAGCCAAATTCCTAAAGGCGCGAGTGAAAAGAAAAGTTGGACATAGCCGTTACGAGTTAGAGGATTTCACCGGACGGTCGTTAGGTATATATCATGCGAAAGACATTCGTCGATGACCAAACTGTCATCGAAGTAGATCAAATCCGAGTCGCCCTAATAAGGCATCTCGCCGGCTTCACCGGTTAACTGTCAGGGTACCTTTAAGCCGCTTAGGTTGCTAGATAGCTTCTCTGGCGGTGGTACACCTCCTTGTTTTTTTTTCTTGGTCGTCTGGGACCAAGTTTCAATGTTAAAGTTTATACTGAGACTGCCAGACCAGTTCTCCCAAGGGCCCAGTCGCCGCAAAATTTTTTTCCTTTTCGCCTCACCCTGAGCTTGAGTAGGCCAAAACGGGCGAAGGCATTTACCGCAAAGCCTTAGCCTTTCCCACTTCTTCTTTTCAGCTCTCCTATCCTGCTTCTCTTTCAACAATTTCACCTTTTATAATCTTTTAGCGGTAGCCTCCGCATTCGTTCACACCCTGTCAGGCTGGCCCGGAATCTGGCTAACAGGCGTCATATCGCCTGGCACTGTGCGGGCCTGACCTGACAGCGGTCTCTCATCTTTCCCGTTATCCATTGATTAGTTTGGTCGGACGGACACCTTAGCATCAGACTTTCCCCGTCTGGGTTAACAGGCGTTTTATCGCCTGACCTTGCGAAGAGTCTGTTGCCAAAGGTTTCATTGAAGTGTGTTTTCGGTGGGATCTGGTTGCAGGTGGCTGCTGTTCACCTGGCCAGATTGTTTGGTTCGCCTGGTGGCGTTTGTGTTCGTTTTATCAGATCCGTCCGATCCCGTTTGCAGACTGTCTGTCGACCGCCTTCCTGGCTTTCAGCGGCACCCGCTGACCAGTCGTGGTAGTATGACCGCACGGTCCCTCTAGCGGAGGTTTCCTTCTCACACCTTCTTCTTCTACACCTTCTTTTTCTACATGGTCTGCGGCATCCCGCTTCGCCCTGGGAAGGGAGGTTCCCTGACCCGATAGATACGCCATTGATGTCCAACCAACACCGGCAGGACTAGGTCCGCCCGAGTATGAAGCCGACAATCCAGACACATCTCAGGCTCATGAGGCCCAGCGACCCTATAAGACGCTCGCCTAAGAGAGCACGGGAGATATGCAGAGTTGGGACTCCTCCCGACGGAACGAAACGTCTCTCGTGCCACACTCACTAGGGAGCGCATGGTGTAAGCGACATTGAAAACCAAGTCGTGGCCGTTGACGAGCGCCGTTGTCCGAGACGATTGCTCATACTCGAGGAACTTCAGAATGATGCGGACAATGTGGAAGCGTTCACATAGGTGTCGCTAGAACTTAACCCCTCCGGGGGTGTGGCGGAATGACGTAGACCCGTAGCCCGAATCCAATAAGAAAAGCCCGTCTAGCTCAGGGAATAGAACATGAGCCTCTGTCTCAGGGAGTGGGTGAGCCACACGTTGGCCAAATTATCACCAAACCAGGCCCCCGTTTGTTTCTTTTCGCGTCCCCTCTCACCTGACGCATCAAGATGACGCGTGTTGTAACGGTCGCCATCTGTGAAGGCACATAGCAATAACCCGATAAAGGCACTAACTCCATCGCCTATATAAAAAGAAGAAAAACAAAAGAAACAAATTCCTTTTCTGCTCGCTGGTTAACAATAAAAAAAAAAAAAAAAAACAAAAAAATATTAAACCCCCTAACACCAACGCCTGCCAACAAAAAAGTTTTTTTCCAAAGTTAAACAAAGGTATACGGTATACTACATGGCAACCCGGCATTCCTCGTTGAGCAATGCTTTTCATGTCCATCTGCAGTCATCCCGCTTCCTAGCCCAAAGAAAAAATGCGTACCACCACACCCACAATCTTAAAATCCAACATCCATAAATTTTGATATCATACTTTGCACGCAAATTACAAAACTCCGAAAAACAATCACGATATCCAACAACACCATTTTAAATAGCACACACACAAACAAATATGCAATAGAATACGCAGCTAGGAATGCGGTTAACGGAACGTTTTTTTGTGGCATTCGATCGAAAATCGCCTGATCCGGCGATTGATGGGGGGGGAATTATTGGCGGGATCAGAAAAGAGAGTGGCGGATCGAGAAGAGTCGGTTCTTAGCGCCTGAGTGGAAAGGAGATTCTACCGTGATTTGGAGAAAGCGAAATCGGTGCGCGGACAAGTCCCAAGAATTTCATTTAAATTGCAGCGAAAGTAAATCTCGCGTTTTTTTTTTACTTGATCAATTAATAAAGAAAGCGTGTCAAGCCTGCGAAGTCCCAAGGAAAAAGTGCGGTCGTTCTTGAGTGAGAAGAAGTGATTCGCTGCGAGTGTTTTGTGGATGATTTTGGCGCCGCGCTAGTGAATCCGAATTGAATTTGGAAATTTTGGTTGGTGAAATAGGAGAGAATCCCTTTAAAAAAAAAACGGGTAATATCCGTCTGTGGAGCTAATTTTAATGTGTATGGCTATAGTGGCCCAGAGAAAAAAATGTTCAATTCTATTATTAACTTCTGCGAAACCGAGTGATCCTATGTAAAGATAGCAAAAATCCAAAATTTTAATAAAACGGTATTTAACATAATTCTGAGCTTTTTCCAATCAGAAAATCGTCTACGACACACAATTTCTTATGGGTGCGAGGTCCACGAGGGAGTTCGGTTAGTGACGATACTTCGAAGGTTCGAGAATTTCCAAAGAGTTTTGCGGAGTAATTTTGTGTTTTTTTTTGATACATTTAAGAGCGAAAAGTGTGTTCTGTGCTCTAAGAAAATGAGAAAAAGAGTCGATCATAGTGAATGACCTGGCAATTTTTTTTGACCCGTGGCTTTTGGGAAAATTATTATACTTATTTCGTGATATTTTGATGGCAAAAAAATAATATTAAATTAGTTCCCGTACCATTATTTTTATTCTTTCTGAATTATAAAATGTTTTCTTGTGTATTGTGGTGGGAAATTTTCATTTGATTGAAACGATTGCTAGTGTGTTATCAACAAGTTTTTTTTATCATTATTCAACTTTAATAAATTTTTCGCTGCGGCTGCTACACCCGTTCCAAACTGTGCACTTTATATAATATAATACCTGAAAACGAGTCTTTGATTTCTGATTGAAACAGAAAAATAAAATAAATCTAGCATTATCGACGCTGGATAAACTGTATAATCATACGGTTAATGACGTGTTCCTGAATAGCACGTATAACACAAATATAATGCCGTTAACCCCATAAAATAAATGAAATAATTGGATAAACTTGAAATGAAATAAATTAAATAAATAAAAAAAAGGAATGATAATAGCATAAATCATAAACTTGAAACGTAATACATTAAATAAATAAGTATGAAATTATAATAGCATAAATCATAAACTTGAAACGTAATACATTAAATAAATAAGTATGAAATTATAATAGCATAAACAATAAACTTGAAACGTAATACCTTAAATAAATAAGAATGAAATTATAATAGCATAAATCATAAACTTGAAACGTAATACATTAAATAAATAAGTATGAAATTATAATAGCATAAATCATAAACTTGAAACGTAATACATGAAATAAATAAGAATGAAATTATAATAGCATAAATCATAAACTTGAAACGTAATACATTAAATAAATAAGTATGAAATTATAATAGCATAAATCATAAACTTGAAACGTAATACATGAAATAAATAAGAATGAAATTATAATAGCATAAATCATAAACTTGAAACGTAACAAATTAAATGAATAAAAAGGAAATTATAATAGAATAAAAGCTAAACTTACAACGTAATGAATTAGATAACTAAAAAGGAAATGATATCAAAATAAATAGTAAAGTTAAATTTAAATAATATATAAGAATAAAACGAGAAACAATGATCGGCTGAAGAGTCAACAGTGGAGGGGTGAGGCCCCAGGAGCAGGATGCCCTCAATAAGGTGAGTGCTTACATTTTTTCCTTACTGATTGTGGTTTTGTGATTCCCCTACTAAATGGCAGCATAACCGGTGACCTCCTCTCTTCCCTAGCTTTTCTAGCCCCCTCTTGTTGGCCTCGGTAGGTTTGGTCCTCCGCCACTGCCGCCCCCTTTTAATTTTTAGCAAGCAGGCACGAGTTTTCAGTTTGTCTTAACTGTCACCCTCCGGCATCCATGTACCGCGAACCCCACCCCATCCGGCGAGTTAGTTTGAGCACCGCACGTCGTGCCGAAGCTCGGTGCAGCGGATGTCATAATTTCGGCAATCCCCCTCGGCGGTCAAGCCTGCCCAGCCACCCTCCTTCTGCCCCTTTCTCTAAATTTTTTTGTGTAATGTGAGTCTTGCACATCCTTTATTGGGATGTGTTTATTTTCCGACTTCGTGCTAAGGCACACCCCCTCCCGACAGTTACAGATTGTATCATCCTGTTTTACCAATTAAACAGAATAATAAATTAATGTTCCCATTGTGCTCTAGATGTAGTGAAGAGAAAAACCAGCACCCAGAATGCGCACATACAGATGAGGAAAGAGCTCTCATGGGAACCTGGGTAATTGACGAGGTAAAAATGGCTCTAAGTAGAGGATACAAAATGCTGGATATATACGAAATATGGAGCTATAAAACTGAGGCATACGACAAATCAACCCTCTCAGGTGGCCTATTCACTTCCATGATGAACAAGTTTATTAAAATGAAACAGCAAGCATCAGGATGGCCCAACAAATGCAGTTCAAATGAAGAAGAAAAGAGGAAATACTTGGAGGAATTTCTGCAAAATGAAGGTGTACAACTAGAGTATTCAGAAGTTGATAAGAACCCTGGACTAAGATCGCTAGCTAAACTAATTTTGAACTCCTTTTGGGGAAAGTTTGGACAGCGAGAAAACCAACCGAAGACCAGTATAATTAACAGTTCAGGAGAGTTGTATCAGTTGCTAATCAATCCAACAGTAGAGGTACAACATCTTCTACCAATCAATGAAGAAACGCTTATTGTGAACTGGAGTTACAGAGAAGAAGCCGCAGAATCTCTAGGGACCGTTAACGTATCTATAGCATCTTATACCACTACCCAGGCACGACTTAAGCTGTTTACCTATTTGGAGCAACTTGGAGAAAGAGTTTTATATTATGACACTGATTCTGTCATATATATTAGCAGAGAGGGAGAATACGATCCGCCAACAGGAGAATTCGTTGGAGATATGACCGATGAATTAGAAAGCTACGGACCTGGTAGTTATATCACGATTTTTGCAAGTGGAGGCCCTAAAAATTATGCATACGCTGTTTATAGCACAAGAGATGGATCCATCAAACTGCAGTGTAAAGTAAAGGGAATCTGTCTGAATTACGAAGCTTCGCAACATGTAAATTTAGATTCAATTAAAAATATGGTGTTAAATAACAGCAGGGAAGACCATATCCCTATTCTATCAAAAAATATTCGCCGCACAAAAGATCACGAAGTAGTAACAGTTCCAGAAATAAAAAAATATAAAGTGACTTCAAATAAACGAAGATTTCTGGAAGATCACAGCTCACTACCATATGGGTTTAAAAGGCAGAAAAGATAAGAAAATGTGTTTGTGAGGCAATAGCAACAACAGAGAGAGAGATATATGAATAAGTTTCGTGGACTAGGCCTATGGGGGATACCACATTAAAAAAAACGCACCAAAAACTCTACCTCATGGGTGGTGCGGAAACGAGTTCCATATTTGTTAAATACCAAGGAATCATATATAAGAGCTCAAAATAAGTATTTAACAATCATTCCGAGTTTTCTTTTGAATACTAAAAGTCATGAATTCGAAAGCAGTTATTATAGATGCTCAGTTTGTCAGTGGAAATAATTATCAGTTGTTGGATCGCTTGTACCAAAGTTGTACTTTTTTAAGTCCCCATATCCGTACAATGAATTATCACCAAGAGCTCGTTGGCAAGATGATTTCAACTTTAACAAAATAAATGGATTAAGATGGAATGGCGGAAATATTGATTACAACGAATTGCCCAACATACTGGCAAATTATTCAAATTTAACTATTTATGTGAAAGGACCTGAAAAGAGGAAATTTATCCAAAAATACCTTCCAGAATCTAAAGTAATTCTACTTGAAATTCCAAAGCTACGCAACTTGGAAACTTTTGAGACGTTCTGCATGATTCACGGAAAATTACCTACTTTGCGCTGTGCTGCACAAAACTGTGTTAATATATATTTGTATATGTTAGTGAATAAAAGGTTTTAAAATAAAAAATAATTTTAAGTTTTATTTATTTATTAGAAATTTATCGTATCAAAAACAAGATTTACAGTACAATACCAAGGTATCTCATAAAACAACCGTGAATAATTCAAATGAATGTAAGAGGTACGAGATGGAATAAAAAAATATTCACATGGTAATGTTAATATATTTTTTTCCTTACATTTTTCAACATACTTCTTATAAAACTCCTTCACGCTATCTGAAGCATTGTTGTTGTGGTACATAACAATGTTTAAAAATTTTAGCATTTCAAATAATTTACAAAGTTCCGTTTGCCTTAGAGTGATGCTGCCACTGCCAATGGGGATTTTGTGTTCCTGCTTTAACGCCTCCTGGTTTGGTGGTAGTAGTTCGATTTGACCTTGCAAGTTACACAGATAAGAAAAAACGGTTCTCCATCCAGGGTATGTTGTTGAAACAGGAAAACGGCCATGTTGATGAAACACTATTTTGGCCTCGAATGATGATGTATCAAACCCCAGTATAACTCTTCTGTTATGGCAATCGTCTAGATGGTATGTGTAATTTAACAAAAGATTTTCGCCGGGTACTTCTGCTACACATCTGGACAACTTCTTTTTCTTGTTGTTAGATGGCGTTGTTGCTGCTGCTCCTGGAACGGATTCACATTTAGGCAGCTTATTCTTTCCTGTCCTTTGTCTCTTCCGTGATGGCTCCATGTTACTCCAACTACACTAAACTTGCACACTGAATATTCAAACTTTGTGTGTTCAGCTTTTTATAGTACTGATCTCAGCTTTGCATGATTGGTTACAAAAATCCCCACCACTTTGTGTAAAATTCTTCATGTATAAATTAATTACTTTATTATCATTCAAATTGAAATCTCTCGAGGAGAATTGTTTTAAAAAAGTCTTCAAGCTCTTTCCTCTGCATCGAGAATATAAAAACACGCAGCAATAATGTCCACAGGTTGATGAAAATTGTCCTTGCAATCGTTTTTTATTATTTAAAAAAATCTTTGAATTATTTAAAAGAAAACTTTGAAAGTATTTATTGGATGGATACCTTCCAAAGGAGTTAAAGTACTCTGCCGGGCCTTGTTTAGGGAAATAAAATGCCACCCAATGAGTTCCACCTCTGTGTGCTGGATCTGTATTAGCTATAACGCATGCTGGCTTTTTTATTTTTTGAGGTAAATGGTTACATGGGAAGACTCCTCTAAAAATTTTGTTTGTTACACGATTACTTGTCAATGCAGTTGCAAGCTCGATCGTGTTCATTCTTGTTCACAGGTAAATGCTGCTTCTAAGTCAATGACCTTGGTGAGAGATGTAACGTAGTTATTTATAAACTCCTTAGTTGATGTGCCACGAACAAAGATTGTCTTAAATTTCGCTAGAGTTTTTATGAGGTCTTCATCCATGCGTTTTAGTTCAAGATTACCAAATTTACTTGATTGTTGCTCACTGCATTCCATACTAGATGTTGGATATTTAAAAATTATTTCCTTTGTAAACGTTTTATTTTGTACAGTGAATCCAGCTAAAGAGACTTTTTTAAAGAAGGTAAATTCACCTCCACAAAAGTATTCCGCATTAATTAAACAGCTCATTGTTACTATAGTAAAGCAATTTGTCAACTAACAGTTTGTTGCAAGTAGCTGCCTTATATAGATTTAAAAGTTGGTGTAAACATTTCGATCCTTGTCAATTTCAATGCTTCCATCGTACTCAGCATATACAATGCACGTCACACTATTTTTTAACGCATCTCTAAACTTTCCTTCAACTCGTACTGTCCCTTGATTTAGTAAATTGCCGCAAGTCGCGTTATATGAATTGTCTGTTGTTAAGTCGAAAGCGAGAAGAAAACATCCCTTGTCAAATAATGCCTTAGATATTTGATGACCTTTATCGAAATAATGAATACCTGTTCCTCTGAATAACGTATTGTATCCGCGTGTACTAATCGGATTATCTTTTGAGTAGTCAAATTCGAGAGGCTGATTTGGTATCTGCACGCCATTCACTGATAAATTGAATCTGGTAATGTTGTTATGTTTAAAGTTGAAGGGGTTCTTTGTTCTTCTGCCAGTGTAAGCATCATTGTCCACCATTCCAAAAATTATTAAGTTCGGTAACTGTCCAATGACGATATTATCCAGTGAAAGTGTGAATGTGTTTGCGGGAATAGTGTAGCTTTTAACTTCAACTCGCTTGTATGGGTATATGGCATTTGATCGCTGTAAAACTGTCTCATGTGCTAATAAAATATTCGGGTTGACGGTTACGTGATTCATGTACATGGTTGCATCTAAGATTTTTAATTGTGGTGAGTCGGTCCCATCCTTGGATAAAATATAAAATTCTGGTTTTTCAAGCGATAAAACTACACGTAAATCAACACCGTTTAATAGCAATTTATCCTGATTAAGCAAATCAGTATGGATTTTCCCCATCAATTCTACTACATTACTTTTATTGAAAAGCTTCTGTCGATCTAAATAGCCTTGATGTAATTCAGCGACGGGTTTATCGATATCTGCAATTTCCGCGTCATCTTTGTCAAGATACCAACCTACCGACTCCAAATGGGTGGATGCAGCATCTTTACCATAATTCAATAAATTTTCAATATAAGCGCGATAATTGTAATTGTGGTCGGTTTGAGTAATTGGTTTTCCATTCAAATATACGGTGCACTGGCGAAATATGGAGTGTAAAATGTTGTTTATTAAACCTGGAGCATCACCATCATCTGGATAAAGTTCTTCTTTTCCATCTTTTATTTTAATTAATTGCAATTTTAAACGAAGATAGATGCTAGATAAATCACGGTATGTATCTCCATGACCCAAAGTTACAAACTCGAGAACGGAGGAGTTGTCGAGTGAGGCTATTGGCTTATATGCTACTTCCTCTGTTTTCAAAATATTGCTCTGAACTGGGGGTGTTGAAAAGAGATCCAATTCTGATTTCATGCATTCTTTGTACGACATTATTTATCAAATATATCCAGTATACGTTTACGTATCTTTCGTTTTGTTTTCAAAACTCTTGCTTTTATTCCTTTTCTTTGATTTTTAGTTTTACAATTTCTCGACCGTTTAGGTGTTTTTCCACGTCTCTTGCGTTTAACAGCTGGTTTTAAATGTAGAGTTGTAAACGGATTGGGTCTTTTTATACCTGCACCGCTCATACCGTCAAACAGTTTATTTATACCTTTCTGTGCTAAATCTTGAACAGCAACTCGACCTTGTTCTTTTAAAATGTCTTTAACTGATTTGTTGTTGATGTTTTTATCTTGTATTATAGCTTGTCCTGTTTTTACAGCCTGTTGTGCCAATGATTTTAATCCAGATGTAGCAAGAGGTTTTAAGTGTCGAAATAATGCACTAAAAAAGCTACCGATACCTCTTCCACGTTGATAAATAAGTGGACCACGATATAATTCTCCAATATCTGACAGACCGCCGCCGCTTTGTATTAAATAATAACGTGTATAATAGGAATCCATTTCGTAATTCTATTTATACTATTCAAGAACAGCCTGTTGTGCAAATATTTATAGTTTTTATTGTCTCTTAAAATGTAGCATTACATATGTAGGAATATAACTTGTTTTAAAGCCTACTAACTCACCTTGATGATCAGTTATTTTTATAGAAATACTTTCAATAAAAGTTTTTTCAATAGGACAGTATTCTACATGTTCAAATCTTAATATAGTACCACACTCTTGAATCGGTATTATTCGTAGATATCTTACTAGTTTATCGCCTATAGCTCTAGGTTGAATAATATCAGAGTATATATGTATTATATTTTTCTCAGAGCAATCTTTTATAGTTTCTTGCGTACTTCTTGTTAATCGCAACATCAATTCTTGAATTGTTGTATCGAGAGAATTAATTTTTTCCATTATTGACATGTGCTCTTGGCGTAAGCCCGCAGTGTCAAATGACTCTTTTATTTCTGTCAACAATGCATCAGGATTACGTTTGTTTTCAGGTGTTTGGAGAAACACATCTGTGATGAAGTTTGACAGATTATCTATGTTTGTATTAATTGGTACTGGTGTAGATAAATATTCGCCCGAGCTTTGTTTTTCATATGGGACCTGCAAAATTTCACTGTTTTTAGTTATTTTCCGTTGCTCGGGTGCCTTTGCCTTGAGTGAATCTTTCTTCAGTCTATTCAATATTTCAAAAATTGTATTTTTAATCTCAATAATTCGTTTATGTTTTTCTTCTTCGCTAAGTTGTTTATCGTCAAAGTGTAAATTGGCTAAAAGCAATGTCATGAGATCTTTAACATTCAAGTGTGAAGGTAGTGGTTTTTTTATTTTTATCGTAACACCCAATTCCTCTAAACGGAGTTCGAATACATCATTCTTCTTTTCACTACCTTTTTTCTCTTTATTTTCAGCTGTCTTTATGCTAGCCGTTGGATGTGTATAATTGTCTATTGTATTCTTCAAAACAGGATGTTTTCTATTCTTCCTAGGAACTTGACCAAATACATCATCAACAAAATCTTCAATTGATTCATAGTTCTTATATTTCAACACAACGTTTTCTGAAGTCTTTTTTCCTTGATATATGTGCAATATGTATTCGCCTGGCTCTGGCTTATAGTTTATTTCAGGGATAACTTCATTAAAGTGGTCATCTTCTAAGCGCTTCCACATTTTCGATTTAACATCATTCAAGTACATGGTATACCATGAAGGTGTAACTGCAATATAAAATGTTAATAAAAATGCCGAAAGGTTTATTTGTCCAGGTCTGTAACTAACTTGTTCAAGATTTTCTGGTGTCCATTCAAGTTTTACATTTTCATTTATTTTGATGCTAAGTATTTTAAAATCCTTTTGATGTTGCTTTCTAGATTCCTTTAACTGGTCATATTCACGCCTCACTCGTTTACGCACATTTCCCCCGTTGTTGGAGATTGCACGTTTTGTTATTTCAAAATTTGGTAATGCAATTTCAGTTATTCCAACACGCCAGTTTCCATGAAACTTGCATGGTTTCGCAAGCGCATTTGTAAAAGCCGATAGCGTATTTTCTGGGTAAAATTGCATAGAGTTATTACTCAAAAGGCATACATAAAAATCATTTTCTTTTATTTCCACCGGCATTGTTTACAGTCTTTCCCAAGGAATGTCAGAAGTACTTGCAGGTCTATCCTTTTTAGTTTTCAAACGCTCACTCTGTCTAGTACCGAGCTTGCGTAAAGGAAATGAAAGCATATATTGACCAGATTCTAGCTGAGAGGGTATTAATATAGACTGTTTCTGGGCTGCTTTTTGTTTTTCACTTTGTTCTAATTCGTCTATATGTTCGCTAGCTTCATCGGGACTCATAGCCGCAGGTACAGTATACTGAGTTACACCATCCTCAGCTGTGATTATTTTATAATCCTTTTCACGTGCATTAGGTGGAGCTGTTGTTCTTAGTAATTTTGGTGGTGGTCTTAGAGTTTTTGCTATTCCGCTAGCTGATAATCGTCTTTTAGCGGCTGGTGATAAAGATCTTCTTGGTGGGGTTATGTTATGTGCTTCTTCAAAGACTTCTTCTTCTTCAGCTAGGAAATCCTTTGCTGGTGGTGGTGAAGTCTGTGTTAACACATCATCTTTAAAAATAATTTTCGTTTGTGTGGTACTATCTCTTAAACTTTTTTGTTTGACATTATGTTCACGTGGCAAGTATAAATTTGTTTCTTTATTAAGCGTTCGTTTGGATTTCCTATTGTGATTTAAAAAGGAAATTAGTTGATTTCGATAGCTATACCATTTTTCTGAATCATTCATGTCTTTATTCTGCAGTATTTTATTCATTGCTCTATCAAAAATGGACTGATTTGCGGTCATTTCAATTTCACTTTTAAGCCTGTTGTAAACCTCTGGCGACAGAAGTAGCATCTTGTTAAGTCTATTATTTCTATGCATATTTTTGAATTAATGAGCCGATAACTCCTGATAGTACACTTCCTAATAAAACTGGTAAAAAACCTCCTCGTTGCACTAGTATTTTACGCTGTTTAGCAACAGATCTCTTTGCGCAAATCAATTTACGCATGTCCTTTTTATACCTACACAGTGAGTTGTAGATATTTCCATGCGGCATGTGGTTACCTTTTAAAGTGTTGAGTGTAATTTCACAAAGAGTTTTTATAACCTCAGGGTCAGCATTTTGTATGATGGACTTTCTCAGATTTGGTTTAGCCTTTTTAAGCACATATAGCATATGCTTGTTGTCCCTTAATCGTTTCATTCGTGACACCATTCTTACCATTTAAAGAGTTTTGCGGACAAAAACAGGTTACAAAGTGTTTATTAAATATATCAGTACGAAATCTTAAGACGTCGTTAATATCCTGAGTTAAATCAATTAGCAAATACCCGTAAGGCATTTGAGTTATCTCTTTATATATTCTCACAAGTTCTAAACTATTTTCAGGAAAAATTTGTCGGGCCAGATGTGTAAATTGACTTTTATCCCGAGGGTTTTTAAATACAGCAAGATATTTACAATTGAGCGATATATCACGACTGAATTTTCCTTGATGAAACACGTTTTGTGTCACAAGAATTACTGAGAAATTACGATGATGAGACCCCTTAGTAAAGAGTTCACAAACTTGTTTACTAAATCCGTTTAACATCATGTCATCTATAACAATCAATGTTGGCTCGTTTTCATGATTTACAAACTCCTCTGGTATAGCATTTAAATATTCGATGTTTTGCAGTTTAATATCCGTAGGTAGTGCACCGTGCTCTGCATTACACCATATAATTTTTCTAATTTGCGGTTCTATAAATACCTGATTAGTATTAAGAAGATTTTTTATAAATGTTGTTTTGCCGCATCCCGAAGGCCCCGCAACCATCATTGTAAATGGGTGATTAAACTTGATCATTTTTGCTTTGTATATAAACTGGTCATTCAACTGCAGGTATTTATACATTCCGTACAATGAGCAGAAGGCAGATAATCAACGAACTGCATAAACCAGTGCGAAAAAATTTTAAACGTCGACATGTCACTACCAAAGGTATAGATGATTTGTGGCAGGCAGACTTGGTCGAAATGGGTTCTTACTCATCAGAAAATCAGGGGTTTCGTTTTCTTCTCACTGTAATTGATACCTTTTCAAAGTATGCATGGACACGGCCTTTAAAATCTAAAAAGGCATCAGAAGTTGTAAAAGCATTGCAGTCGATTTTTAATACAGGACGCATTCCAAGAAACTTACAAACCGATGATGGCAAAGAGTTTTTTAATAAACCGTTTCGTCAACTAATGAAAGATTACGAAATAAACCATTATTCCAGCTACAGTACTCTGAAAGCCTCGATTGTAGAAAGATTTAACAGAACGTTGAAAAATATGATGTGGAAAGAATTCAGCATGAATGGCAATTATCACTGGATTAGCATGTTGACCAAGTTGACAGACGACTACAATACAACAAAACATCGTACGATTAAGATGAGACCTGTAGATGTTGGGGTGCATAACGAAAAACGTTTATTATCTGTGTATAATTACCCCAAAATAAAATCAAAGTCTAAATACAAAGCAGGTGATTTTGTTCGTATAAGTAGACATAAACATGTATTCGAAAAAGGTTATACACCTAATTGGTCCACAGAGATATTTAAAATAAAAGAAGTTAAACCTGTTTACCCGACAACATATATTCTCGAAGATTACCAAGGAAATATAATTCACGGTAGATTTTATGAACCAGAAATAGCTCCTGTGAACAGCCCTGATGTTTATTTAGTAGAAAAGGTTATAAAAAAGCGCGGTAATCAGGTTCTAGTGAAGTGGCTTGGTTTTCCATCAAAACACAATACTTGGATTAATATAAAAGACGTGATATAAAACCTGTTACACTCATTCAAAATGTTAAACTTGAAACAAGAATACGATCGTTTGAAAACATTCGATAATCTAGCCATAGACTTAGATACAGCAGACCAGTTAGCGAAAAGTGGATTTTTTTACACAAACATCAAAGACCGTGTTCAATGTTACTTTTGTTCTCTGCAGATAAATGCTATGAGTTGCGCATCGGATGTAGATTTCGATCATAGACATCGTTCACCACACTGTATCTATGCTAATAGGATAGACGAATGCGGAAGATTCAAAGATCAGCTAACACCACTTACAGAACAACTTAAATCAAAAACCATACTTTGTACATTCAACATTTTGAAATTTTTAGCTGTTATTTTATTCGTTCTAGCAATTCATTATTATTTCCACGAGCAGATATGAGGAAGAAAATAAGTTTCAATGAAGACCCACAAGTTAAATATATGGTAGTATGGAGTTTCGCATACAGACAAAGTAGGAAAGGACCATGGGAGCAGTATGCAGTGGATACATTTAGGTTTAAAAACAGAATTTCACAACTGAGTGTAATAATAAATCCGGTTTTAGAAAGTAAAATAAAAATGTTCAGCAAGTAACATATTGTTTTTATTTATTATAACCACACATACTTTTCAGGTTTCCTTTTGGACTCCTATAGAAGCTAAACTACTTCTCACTTTCACTTTTCGGTTCAGCAAGTAAGATATTGTTTTTATTATAAGTTGTTTTTCAGGTTTCGTTTTGAGCTCCTATAGGAACCAATGCTTGTATGCTTGCAAAGTGTAAGTTCCACCACAACAGCGCGCGGAGGTAAATGACCACGCGTCAGCTCTGCAGTCATGCACACTTTCCACTCTCGCTTTTTCTTCCGCTCCACACCTGTTGAGTCCCCCTGCCAAGCCAAGCCAAGACCCCGCCGCACCTGCAAACCAAACTAGAGGCCACCTGTCAATCAAAGCCACCCGCGACGCGAGTGAACACCTGCTCACCAAACTATAGTTCTGATACACTTTTCCACTTTCGCTTTTTCGTATCGCTCCACTAATTTCCATTTTTCTTCCAAGCGTAAACAAGTCCTCGCTCTAAGTGCACGATATGAGACGTCACAATAGTCATGCCCAGTCCGCCGCCGAGGACCCCGCCGAGTCCCCAGCCGAGCCTCGCGAGACCCCAAGCCACCACCGAGTCTCAAGCCAGACCGCCGCACCGAGCACCCCATCAAAACCACAAGCCCTGCCACACCACCACCACCATCACCAACTCCACACACACACACTCCATCACTTTCGCTTTCCGACCCAAAGTGACATAAACAAGGCCATCCACGCGAACCAAACTAGAGGCCGCCTGTCAATCAAAGTGACTTCGCTGCGGCCCCAGCCGTGGACCCCGCCGCAGCCTCGCCGAGCCCGACCCTCCCGCTGAGCCAAGCCACCGACCGACCCAGTTCCCAGACTCGTCCACGGCCAAGGCCAATCACCTTGACCTACATTCCAGCGTGATTGATTGATGATGACAGGTGATTGATCACACCGACCTACTTCCCATGGGCAAGGTCAATGACCTTGACGTGACCTAGTTCCCACGGTCCTGAAAATTTTCCCACGCTAAACCGACGCCTTTCCTACTGTAAGGGCACAAAACATAGAGAAAAATGGAAAAACTGTCGAAAATAGGGATTTTTTAATTTGTTAATAACTTTTGTTTAACGCCACTTACGTATTTATTATTTGGTGCAAATATTGCTTCTTAATGGCTGAAATAATGGTGTTATTTTTGTTGCGAAATATTGAACAGTTTCCTTGAAATTTCACTTTTTGTAAAAAAAGGCGTTCTTGTAAAAACGCTCCTCTTGGTCCATGGATTTCGCTGGATCAACGTTCGAGAGCTTGAAATTTTCTTCAAAGTTTGTACCATTATGTGCAAGTAAAAAAATAGATTTAAAATGCTCAAAATGTCTTTTTTAGAATTTTTTTCTTGTTTTTTGTTATAAAAAAACTCAGAAATAAAGGAATCCATTGGACGAGTTTTTGCTGCAAATTAACTAATCCGGCTCGAAGGACCATATGTTTTTTGTTATAACCTTTATAACAAATTTAATTGCCGCCCTTTGGCTTCCAATTGCAGGACATCTGTGTAAAAAAGGTAAAGAAAATAAAAATAAGAAAAGAAGAAGTAAGATTCAATTATAACATTTCAAATTTATTCATGAGATCAATCCAATAGTTTAATGTAAATAATAGTCAATATATTGGTAATTCAAAATAAAGAAATTCAAAGTTTTTATATAAAATAGTTCATAAATTAGTTATTTAGGTTTAGTTAATTAATTTAGTTAGTAAGTTGATTAATTCAAGATTCAATCAAAGATAAAAATCCTGATAAATTAGAAGTTTAACAAAGTATTTATTCAAGTGACGATTCACTCAAAATTTACTTAGATCACCCTCGACAATGTTGGAAACTATAAGTTCAATTTCATCACCTAATCAACGATGTTAGCTACAAATCAGTTAAGCAAAAAACACCTCTACAACGTTGATCACTAAATCGCGAACTTTTTCACTTTCAAGGAAATTGAATAACAAGATAAATAAAGAGAAAATATACTTCACCGAATCACGAAATTAAATGTAGAGAAAAATATGAAATGTAAAAATTTATCAATATGTGGAATGAGGTACTCACCTGATCTTTATAGTTGACCTTGAACTTGAATAATAATGTAAAAGGGAGTTACTGTTGTATGCAAACAACAAAGGAAAGGAAGTACTGTGTTGATGGTCGAATCCCAACAACAAGGAAAATTAATAACTCTGTTGATGGTCGAAACCCAACAACAGAGGAAAAGTTAGTAGTTTGTTAATTTTTTTTTTTTTTTTTTTTTTTTATGTGAAAGTCTAAGCTCAGGTGTCACCCTTTGTACTACCAGTCCGTCATGTCGTACACGTCAACGTCGGGTGTCTGGTAGTAAGCTTAGCTCGAAGGATAGAGAAAGAATAAAAAGATTAAAGGGAGTCTGGGGGATACATGAGGAGGTGGAGATGAACCTTGCGTTTAAACTCTTGGGTGTTATATGAGTTTGGGAAAACTGACTGTGGAAGGTTGTTCCACAGTCGAGTTGTTCTCGAAAAGAACGAATTACTAAACTGGTGTGTGCGCGAAAATAAGGGCTGTAGATAGTGAGGATGAGCCGAATGGGCAAGTCTTGTGTTGCGGGAAAAACATCGCCGTGAAGGCAGGAGATTGTATATTTCGGTGGAACAGTCGTTATGGTAGATGCGGTAGAATTTTACCAGGGCTGCTACATTCCTGCGGTGACTTAGTGAGTCAATTTTGGAGCAAATGACGTCGTCTCCAATGAGTTGGAGAGCGCGGTTCTGCACCTTGTCCAGCCACGCTAAGGTGGTATTCGGTGCCCCTGCCCAGAGATATGAGTTGAATTCGAGGCGGGGCCGAATGTAGGATTTGTATATTATAGCCCTGGCCGACGGCGGAAGGAGGAATTTGCATCTTTTAAGGAATCCCAAGCATTGAGATGCTTGTTTAGCGATTTGGAATATGTGATTACTCCATCGCAGATCTTCAGTTAAAGTTATGCCCAGGATATTGAGGGATGGTTCAGCCATCAGTTCTAGACTGTCCACTTTAATGGGAGGGATTGGGGAGCGCGTTTTCATAGAGAAGAGACAGTATTTTGTTTTCTGTGCGTTGAATTCAACTTGATTCATGAGGCCCCAATCAAGAATCAATCTTATGTCCCTGTTGATTGAAGTGGACATAAGTTCACGATCAAGCAGACAAGGTCTGGCCCGTGCTTGTCTTGCTTTATCAAAGCTATACGAGTAACGCAAAGTACTGTCATCAGCGAAGCTGTGAAGGGAGTTGGATGGAATTGAGAGCAGGTCATTTATAAAAACTAGGAAGAGAGCTGGTGATAGAATAGAGCCCTGGGGAACACCTGCAGAGATGGAGTGGGGATTAGATTCAACGCCGTCCAATACTACCTTGATTGAGCGGTCGGAAAGGAAACTCTCAATCCAATTCTTTAGAAGAAGGTCAATGCCAATAGCATGGAGTTTACTCAATAGAGCGGGGTGCCATACTCTATCAAAGGCCTTGGAGATATCGAGAGCTACCAGGCCGGATTCACCAAAGCGATGAATGTTTTGGTTGAGGTGTTCAGTTAGGCATACAAGGAGGTCGCCAGTAGATCTTTTCGATCTAAAGCCGTACTGCTTGTCATCCAATATTTGGTTGCGTTCAAGATATTCCATAAGCCTTCTGTTTATTAGTGTCTCCATGGTTTTGGAGAGGATAGAGGTGATTGCTACTGGGCGGTAGTTAGAGGGGTCGCTGAGATCACCTTTTTTCGGTATAGGCTGAACATGAGCCAGTTTCCAGGAGTCAGGGAAAACTCCGGAGAAGTAAGAAAGGGCGAAGAGTTTGCGCAGAGGTTTAGCCAAAGGTGAAGCGCATTTTTTAAGAACCATAGGGGGAGTTTTATCAGGGCCAGTGGATTTATTGGGATCGAGCTCCTTGAGACACTTGAACACTTCACGAGTTCTGAAGAAAACTCTGCCCATTGAGTGAGCAGAACTCTCTACAATGGGGGGTTGGACGGCAGTATCAGGCAAGGAAGAATTGGAGGCAAACAAAGATGCGAGTAAGTCAGCCTTGGATTTGCTTTCTGTTAATACCTTCCCATCGTGAATGAAGGGAGGAGACGACGATGAGTTAAAATTTTTCTTGATGGAGGTTACCAAGGACCAGAAGTTTTTACTGCCAGCAGAGGTGTTAATGAGTTTGTTTCTTAACCTGTCATCGAAGGAGGCTTTGGTTTGCTTGATGGTGGTTTTGCAGACATTTCTCAACCTGAGAAATGACATTTCTCAACCTGAGACCTCCCTTAATGGTCGAAACCCAAAAACAAACGGAAGGTTAGTATAGGAAGTTTTAAAAAAGGAGGAATAAGGTTCAAATTCAAAGTGGTCAACTTACCTCGGTGAAGCTCCGGTGCAGAGAGAGCGAGCGTTTCGTTCGCAACAATATTTAATAGTTTGCTTGAATTTCAAGTTCAAGTGGGGATACAAAAGAAACCCGTAACGTTTGAAGTGATTTTTGCTTCGATGATGAGAGTGGGAATGCGAATTTATACGTAGGCATGTATTGAGGTGATGGGGTTACCAGAGTAAATTTTGAATGAATATCGTAAGTTGAAAATTAATTATAATAAACTTAAATTATATTAGTATATTAATGACGATGTAATATGATGATGGTTAATGTGGCGATCTTGGCCAAATATGATGATGTTTATGTTTTTGATGAATTTCCATTGTAGCCAAATGACCAAGCTTCCTTCCGAAAGTGTGTAATTGAACCTGTTCTTCATAAGTTAATGTTATTCGTCTGTAATAATAAAAAATTAAATGCCCTAAAGGTGATTCGGTGATTGGATTTTGAGCGGACAAAATTAAACGGATAACCAAGGGAAATTCCTTGCTGTGAAAGTATTTGAACATTCTTATATGTCCATATTTTTTGTTTGCTGTTGGCAATTAACGCAAAAATTACATGGAGCTATTTTAGATTGATTGGAATATTATTATGGAACGACCAACATTTATGTCGTTCAATGTAGGAGTGGTGTAGTTGCGTATTTTAGGGTATTGGAGGTTGATTTGTTTTGTAGTCGCATTTTGCCATATCTTTCACTGTGAGGGTGGAGCGGCTCCAGAATTGTACTATCTGGAGTCGCTTTGGTTTTATAGGGGGTGTGACGGAATATGACCGGTCAACCTCTAGTGTTTTGAAGTGTGGAGCAGCATCACTTTTGCAGTGAGTGACACATTTGTTGCGAGAGACCAGGACCGAATCCCGGTCGTAGAGTTTTTAATAATAATAGGTTTTGTAGAGACACATCTTAAATTTGCCTTTCTGCGGTACGAATTGCCACATAAACAGTAGAGCATTCAATTACAACCGCGGAACTGTTAACTGTTCAACTAGTACATATGTATATATTAATACAAACTTTAATTAAAGATGTAGCATTACTTTAAAAAAATAAAACGGTCAAGTCATTGCTCGGAAATACTCATTGAGTAGAAAAAAACAACTTCTCTGCTTGAACTACAACTTTAATCTGACGCAAAATTACTTAAAACTGTTGAAAAATAAAAACGAGAGCGTAGGTGCAATTAATGACAGATAATTTATTTTAATTAATTAACAAAATATTAGCAAGTCAAGCTAAGGTAAATAGATCATAAACTAGGAAACAGGCAACTCAATTATTATATGTACAGTAACAGGCGATGAGTGTTTCTAATGGTAATTTCGTAACCACAAATCCCCCCCTCGAAATTTTATTCTAATATTTTTGTTAGGCCTAATTCCTTGACAATTGCTGCATATTTGATCCTCGTCACTCCTTTAGTTATAATATCGGCTGGCATCTCTTGAGATGGCTTGTAGATCAACTTGACTTTTCCATCCGTAATAGCATCGCGAATAATATGGTGACGGATGTCGATGTGTTTTGTTCTATTGTGGAACACAGGGTTTTGTGCCAAACGTTGTGCTCCCTGGTTGTCATTATATACATATATTTATATATTCCAAGTTGTAACCAAAATTTGACATCAACTTCTGCAGATGAATACTTTCCTTCGTCGCCTCTATAAGCGCCATGTACTCAGCTTCCGTACTAGAAAGTGCAACCGTTGGCTGTTTCCTGGATTCCCAACTAATGCTCGTTCCGGCCAAAATGAATGAAAATCCAGTGTATGATTCTCTATCAACCACAGATGCACCCCAGTCAGCATCCACGTATCCAACTAGTTTCTTCCCAGTCTTTCTGAAAACTAAACCATAATTAATCGTTCCTTTCAAATACCTTAAAAACCTTTTAGCTGCTGCCCAGTGACTCGTTGTAAAACAATGTTGAATTGACTTAGCATACTTATTGCAAACGATAAGTCAGGTCTGGTCGATGTTGCTAGATACATTAAACAGCCAATTAAGTTCTGGTAAGGGTAGGAACCGTCATTCTTCCTCTCATTTATGTGTTTCAAGTTGTTATATAAATTGTTCACGTTAATTTCGACTGATGTCGAAACACTTTCACATTCTTCCATTCCAAATTGCATCAATACTTGCTTTGCGTATTTAGCCTGATGAATTGTGATCTGCTTCCTGTCTTCGCTTTGGTGAAAGTCGATTCTGAGACAATGTTGAATCTTCCCTAAATCTTTCATTTCAAAATATTTACTTAGATGTTGCTTCATCTCACATATCCAGTTTTGTATCTCGATGCCAATAAGAGATCATCCACGTAAACAGCGATTATCAGGTATTGTCCGTCTCGATTCAAACTAAAAATGCAGGGATCCGAATCAATCCTTTTAATTCCTAGCTGTTCTAATTCTTTCGATAGTTTTTGGTGCCATTGCCTCCCCGCTTGCTTAAGTCCATACAATGATTTTTATAAAAGACATACTTTACCACCTTTTTCTTTAAGCTAGGTAAGACAGGATGTAGCAGTTATGTGAATATCTTTATCGGTTGATTTCTTCAAAATTTCTTGTAGACTGTCTTGTAGTAAGTCTGGCAATTCCATATATATTTCTTCTTCCAGTACACCGTTCAAATATGCTGTCGTGACATCCATCTGATGTACGACCCACTCGTTTTCTACAGCCAGAGCCATTATCATTTTGATAGATTTTAATGGTACAACGGGGGAGAACGTCTCCTCATAATCAATTCCCTTCTTTTGTGCGCAGCCCTTTGCTAGTTGCTAGTCTTGCCTTCCTTCGTTCGATTAATTTTTTTTTTCAATTTCGTCGTGAACACAAATCTGTTACCTATTACGTTGCTATGATTCGGACGGCTTACTATATTCCATGTTTTGTTCTTATCATGCGCTGACAGTTCTTCATGGAAAGCTTTTCTCCATTCAGTGGCTTCCTTGCAACATAAAGCTTCGCGTAGATTCTCAGGAGTGCTGACCACGAGATTAGCTGACTCGTATTGTAGATCAGTATCCTCCTTCTCACATGACAATGATGACCCTGCTTCCTTGAGACGGTTATGGCGCATCTTTCGGGGCCTTCCTCTTTTCCCTGTTCTTAAGATTCGTGGTCTTCCTCTACCAAGTTTTGGTTTTTCCGGGTTTGGAATGTTTTGACCTTCAGGCGCATTCTTCTAGTCGTTTTTATTATTTAATGTAATTTCTAGGTTTGGAACTTGATTTCGACTGTTAACTTCTTTGTCTAAAAATTCTTCATATTTAGTATCCTTAATAAAATTATCTACAAACTTGACACACGACTAATATTTATTTTGTTTCCTTCAGACGACCATAGCCTATATGCCTTCGATTCTTTGGAGTATCCTAAAAATATACATTCCGTCGAACGTTTGTCCAATTTTCCTCTGTGTGGATTTTTCGTTAATGCCTATGCCCTCGTACCAAAAATTTGTAAGTGTTGTATATTTGGTTTCTTTCCTTTCCACATTTCGTATGGGGTTTGTCCCTTAATTGACCTGCTCGAGCATCTGTTCCTGATATAACAGCTCGTGTTAATTGCTTCAGCCCAAAACATACTAGGTAAGTTTGCTTTCAACATCAAACTTCTCGCCATTTCTACCACAGTGCGGTTTTTTCTTTCGGCGACACCATTCTGTTGAGGCGTATATGGCGCTGTAAGTCTTCGCTTTGTTCCGTTTTCAGCAAGAAATGTGTCAAAAGAACTGTTGCAGTACTCCAGTCCGTTGTCAGACTGTAAACATTTGATCTGCCTTCCAGTTTGTTTTTCAATTAGGGATTTATACTCCTTAAATGCTTCGAAAACTTCCCTTTTATGTTTGAGGAAATACACTTCGCACCATCTCGACTTGTCATCAATAAAGGTAACATAATATTTTGTGGTCAGTCATCAGCGGAATAGGGGGAATAACATGTAGCATAACATGCACGTGCCGTAACTATTTCGGACTGATGGAAGTGCGATCATAACCTCCTAGCGGTGGCCACTGGTAACTATTCTATGAGAGAGGATAGGCTAATATGATCGGGCTAGTCCCTTCCAAGTAAGGTTGGCGTGAGGCTAATAACCTCACCCGTAAAAAACAATTATTACGGAACGAGCAACATGCCTCGGATACTGGAATAAACGACGACGACCACGGCAACGAAAAAGGCAAAACGATTTACGAATTTTTTCATGGAACGTTCGAACTCTGTACAGAACTCGAGCTTCAAAACATCTAGCCGATACCCTGTCAAAGTATAAAGCTGACATTACCGCCATTCAGGAGATGAGGTGGACAGGGAATGGTGTTTTGCAAAAACCTGAGTATGACGAATATTACAGCTGTCATACAAAACACCATGTTCTAGGAGTAGGTTTTATGGTTAGCAAAAGAATGAAGCCTACCATTATCGGCTTTAAAGCAATAAACGAAAGGCTATGCTCCCTTCGTGTGCGAGGTAAATTTAAGAACATCAGCCTCATAAACGTTCACGCAGCTACAGAAAATTCCCCGGATGATGATAAAGAAGAATTCTTCGAATTAGTTGAACGGGAACTTAATGCCTGCCCCAGGTATGATGTAAAAATCATACTGGGAGATCTGAACGCCAAAGTAGGCCGGGAGCCCATATACAGGCAATAATGTCGGCAACCACAGCTTGCATGAAAACACTAATGACAATGGACAGCGAGTTGTAGAGATGGCAGCAAGTAAGAACTTGGTCGTTGCAAGTACTAGTTTTGCGCGTAAAGATATCCATAAAGCCACCTGGGTATCTCCTGATGGAGCCACTCGCAACCAAATAGATCATGTGTTGATAGACCGCCGCCACCTTTCGGGTCTGATGACGGTACGAACGTACCGAGGTGCCAACTTCGACTCGGATCACTATCTTGTTGGTATGGTGCTCCGAGAGCGCATTACAACGCTGAAAAGCTTTGTATCCGCTGATCAGGCTCGAATCAACACAGCTGCACTACGCAATGAAATGGCCAGAAACAGCTACAGTCATGCATTAGAACTCGCCCTAAGTCCTGGGGATGAGATGCCGGGCGTTGAAGAGAACTGGACCCGCCTTAAAAATACTGTCATTAGTACTGCTGATTCCATCTTAGGCAGAAGTCGTAAAGATCGGAACGACTGGTTCGATAATGAATGCAAGCTGGCAACTGAACGTAAGAATGCTGCGTACCGAGCCATGCAGCAGTCTCAGAGAACACGGGCACGCGAAGAGAACTATAAAGAGCTCAGAAAAGAAGAAAAGAGAATTCACAGACGGAAAAAGGAAGCCTGGGAAAAAAATCTCGTCTGTGAGCTAGAACAGTACAGAGAACGACGGTCGCACCAGGCGCGGGAGTTCTACCAAAGAGTCCGCAGTATGACGCAATTCACACCACGTTGCACATACTGCAAGGACAAAGAAGGTAATCTGATCACCGATCCTAAAGGCATCTTGGAGCGATGGGAAGAGCACTTTCATGAATTGCTAAATGGCGAGCTAACTGAGGATTCGGAGGCTCCACCAATATCTGATGACAATGCTATGCTGCCGCCACCAAGCATAGAAGAAGTTAGCAGAGCCATCAGCCGGCTCAAAAACAACAAGGCCTCGGGTGCAGACGGCATCGCAGCGGAGCTGGTTAAATATGGAGGGCCTACATTACACCAAGCGATTCATGAATTAATTGTGCAAGTATGGGAGCAGAAAGTGATGCCAGAAGACTGGAGAAAAGGCATCCTCTGTCCGGTACACAAAAAAGGAGATATCACAGCGTGCACTAATTATCGCGGTATAACGTTGTTGAGTACCGTGTATAAGATATTCTCCGCTATCCTACAAAACAGGATGGCCCCATACGCCAGAAACATCATAGGCCATTACCAGTGTGGCTTCAGCCCAGGCAAATCAACGACTGATCAGATTTTCACCTTGAGGCAGGCTATGGAAAAATGTCTAGAGTTTCAAAACTCAATTCAACACCTCTTCATAGACTTTAAAGCCGCCTATGATAGCATAGCCAGGGTAGAACTCTACAAAGCCATGAGAGAATTCGGCATCCCCAACAAACTGACAAGACTATGTAGGTTGACCATGATCAATGTGTCAAGCCAAGTAAAGGTATCCGGAACACTGTCCAGACCAATCAACATCTATAATGGACTCCGACAAGGGGACGGTCTGGCCTGCCTCCTTTTCAACCTGGCGTTGGAGAAAGTGATCCGAGATTCGGGCGTGACATCAAGGGGTACAATCCTCCACAAGTCCACCCAATTACTGGCTTACGCAGACGACATTGACATCATTGGAAGAACAACAACAGCTGTACAAGAAGCTTTCACTCAGATTGAGCAAGCGGCAGGAAATCTGGGACTGCACATTAACGAAAGCAAAACAAAGTACATGGTGGCCTCGTCTGGAAGAACACCTAACATTGGTCCCACAATCAAGGTAGCGGAACACGAGTTTGACGTGGTAAAATCATTTACCTACCTTGGGTCAATAGTAGCAGCCGACAATAGCATGGAACCAGAAATACGCGCACGACTGCTAAAAGCCAACAAAGCCTACTATAGTCTGTCAAGGCTCTTCAAATCCAAATATCTAACCATAACGTCTAAACTTTTACTATATAAGACGATGGTCTTACCCGTTCTCACATATGCATCCGAAACGTGGGTGCTTAGCAAAAAGCACTCAAACCTGTTGGGCGTGTTTGAGAGGAAAATACTTCGGAGGATTTTGGCCCCGTATGTGAGGAAGGACAATTCCGGAGACTCTACAATGACGAGATCTACGAGCGCTATCGCGACATAGATGTTGTGAAGAAAATAAAGCTCGGTAGGCTCCGGTGGGCAGGGCATCTAGCTCGTATGAGTGAAGATGAGCCTGCTCGGAAAGTTCTCTGCGGTAAGACCTATGGGGTGCGACAGCGAGGGAGGCCCAACCTTCGCTGGAAGGATGGCGTGGACCAGGACGCTCAGAGTTTAGGGATGCCAAACTGGATGACATCGGCTCAGAATCGGGACCGGTGGAGAGAACAGTTGCGCGAGGCCAGGACCGGATCCCGGTTGTAGAGCCGTTAAAGAAGAAGAATATTTTGCGTTACCAATTGATGCGTGTCGCATTGGACCACAAACATCGCTGTGTATTATTTCTAACAAATCAGTAGTTTTGCCATTTATTTTTTTTAGGAAATGGTAACCGTGTTTGTTTCGCTTGTATACACGTTTCACTTGTCTGTATGGCTTCATTACCTTTTAAATGCATGCCCCTCACTTTCTTATTTTTAATCATAAAGAAAAGTGACGACATATTAAGGTGGCCTAGCTTTTCCTGCCATTTCATTATTTCTGATTGATAATTATTCTGCATGAAGTATACTCTATCTTCATTATCTTTATCTTTACGCAAAAAATATAAATCGCCTTGCCTACCAGCTATCGCTACCGTCTTTCCAGATTGTGTCATAATTTTCGCGTTTTCTTTAGTAAATAATACATCGTATCCCTTATTAGTGATTTTTGACACCGACAGCAGATTGGTTCTCAAATCGGGTACATCCATACATCACATCTGTCAACTTGACTAGGTTGATTTTTTTACCATTATACGTGAGCACATTCATTTCTCCAATAACTTTTATTTCCAAGGATTCTCCATTGGCTAAATTTAACGGTTTAGTTATTTCAGTTATGTTATCAAAATTATCTCCTAAAGCAGCCATATGAGATGTACACAGGCTGTCAAGACACCAATTACTATCAGCGCTGCTAGTATTCTGCATGCAAGCGAACTCCTCCCGCTTTTCCGCAGATGGCTCTACACATACTCTTGTGCTTTCTGTTCCTTTGTTTGGTAGAATTGACCGACATTCAAATGCTTTGTGGCCAGTCTTTCTGCATCGATGACATTTAAATGGAAATCTTTGTTTCTGTCGATATGACGCTTCCTTTTTATATGAGCTTTCGCTCTTTTCCTTCTTGCTTACAAATAGCGCCTTCGTAGTGGCACCACCTTGTGACTTTCTTGCGTCACATTCTTCAATAATTTTTACCTTAAGTTCTTCGGGGTTTGGCAATTCATCTCTTGATTTAATGGCGCACCTAAAATTTTCAAAAGAGAGAGGAAGACTATATAACAACATTACCGAAAGTAAATCGTTATTGATTCGTATTCCCATATCCGCTAATTTGTCGACTACATCAAAAAAATCTGCCAGATGCGTTAATAAATCCATACCATCCTGTAACTTGCATAGTATCAATTTCTTGAGCAATGTAGCTTTCCTTGCGGGTCCCTTGGACTGATATATGGAGTGAAGCTTGACCCACACCTCATTAGATGTTATGCAGTTTTTAACCTGCTTCAATTCCGTTGGACTTATTGACAACATTAAATCCGACCGCCTTCCTGTCTGCTTCTTCCCACTCCGTTATCCCCTTCTGGGACTCTTCCGCTCCCGCGATCAAATTGGGGCATTTATTTTTTCCACATACGTAGTTCCACGGATCATTCTTTATCAGCAGTGCCTCCATTTGAATCTTCCAGGTATCAAAATTGCATTTTCCTAACGCTTCAATTCTTGTCGTTATGTTACTCATTTTTATTATATTATATTTAAAAGCTTTTTGTTCTTGAATGAGATTTATATAATATTTTTTTTATTTAGTTGGCATCTGGGCCCATAACCTTTGTTGAAAAATAAAAACGAGAGCGTAGGTGCAATTAATGACAGATAATTTATTTTAATTAATTAACAAAATATTAGCAATTCAAGCTAAGGTAAATCCTTACTAATATTATAAATGCGAAAGTAACTCTGTCTGTCTGTCTGTCTGTCTGTCTGTCTGTCTGTTACGCTTTCACGCCTAAACCACTAAACCGATTTTGATGAAATTTGCTACAGACATAGTTTAGACCTTGGAGACGGACATATGCTACTTTTTATGGAGAAAAAAAGGGTTGAAGGGGGTGAAATGGGGTTCAATAAGTTGTAAGGAGATTTTTTATCTTTACTTTTTTTTCTATTGTATAAAAGTAACTGACTAACAGACAACGCACAACCGAAACCGCTGGAGCTAAAGGGCTGAAATTTTGACAGTGCATCCCTATAATGGCGTGGACATCCACTATAAAGCGATTTTTCGAAATTCATCCCCTAAGGGGGTGAAATGGGGTTTATCCAAACCGTTGGGGCTATAGGGCTGAAATTTTGACAGTGCATCCCTATAATGGCGTGGACATCCGATAAGAAGCGATTTTTCGAAATTCATCCCCTAAGGTGGTGAAATGGGGTTTACCCAAACCGCTGGAGCTATAGGGCTGAAATTTTGACAGTGCATCCATATAATGACGTTTACATCCACTAAAAAGCGATTTTTCGAAATTCATCCCCTAAGGGGTTGAAATGGCTTTTATCCAAACGGCTAAAGTTATAGGGCTGAAATTTGGACAGTGCATCCCTATAATGGTGTGGACATCCACTATAAAGCGATTTTTCGAAATTCATCCCTTAAGGGGGTGAAATGGGGTATATCCAAACCGCTGGAGCTATAGGGTTGAAATTTCAACAGTGGATCCCTTTAATGACGTGGACATCCACTAAAGAGAGATATTTTCGAAATTCATCCCCTAAGGGTGTGAAATGGGATTTTTACAAACCACTAAAGCTATAGGGCTGAAAATTGGACAGTGCATCCCTATAATGGAGTGGACATCCACTATAAAGCGATTTTTCGAAATTCATCCCTTAAGGGGGTGAAATAGGGTTTATCCAAACCGCTGGAGCTATAGGGTTGAAATTTTAACAGTGGATCCCTTTAATGACGTGGACATCCACTAAAGAGCGATTTTTCGGAATTCATCCCCCAAGGGTGTGAAATGGGGTTTTTACAAACCGCTAAAGCTATAGGGCTGAAAATTGGACAGTGCATCCCTATAATGGAGTGGACATCCACTATAAAGCGATTTTTCGAAATTCATCCCTTAAGGGGGTGAAATGGGGTTTATCCAAACCGCTGGAGCTATAGGGTTGAAATTTTAACAGTGGATCCCTTTAATGACGTGGACATCCACTAAAGAGCGATTTTTCGAAATTCATCCCCTAAGGGTGTGAAATGGGGTTTTTACAAACCGCTAAAGCTATAGGGCTGAAAATTGGACAGTGCATCCCTATAATGGAGTGGACATCCACTATAAAGCGATTTTTCGAAATTCATCCCTTAAGGGGGTGAAATAGGGTTTATCCAAACCGCTGGAGCTATAGGGTTGAAATTTTAACAGTGGATCCCTTTAATGACGTGGACATCCACTAAAGAGCGATTTTTCGGAATTCATCCCCCAAGGGTGTGAAATGGGGTTTTTACAAACCGCTAAAGCTATAGGGCTGAAAATTGGACAGTGCATCCCTATAATGGAGTGGACATCCACTATAAAGCGATTTTTCGAAATTCATCCCTTAAGGGGGTGAAATGGGGTTTATCCAAACCGCTGGAGCTATAGGGTTGAAATTTTAACAGTGGATCCCTTTAATGACGTGGACATCCACTAAAGAGCGATTTTTCGAAATTCATCCCCTAAGGGTGTGAAATGGGGTTTTTACAAACCGCTAAAGCTATAGGGCTGAAAATTGGACAGTGCATCCCTATAATGGAGTGGACATCCACTATAAAGCGATTTTTCGAAATTCATCCCTTAAGGGGGTGAAATAGGGTTTATCCAAACAGCTTGAGCTATAGGGTTGAAATTTTAACAGTGCATCTCTATAATGACGTGCACATCCACTAAAGAGCGATTTTTCGAAATTCACCCCCTAAGGGTGTGAAATGGGGTTTTTACAAACCGCTAAAGCTATAGGGCTGAAATTTTGACAGTGCATCCCTATAATGACGTTTACATCCACTAAAGAGCGATTTTTCGAAATTCATCCCCTAAGGGTGTGAAATAGGGTTTTTACAAACCGCTAAAGCTATAGGGCTGAAATTTGGACAGTGCATCCCTATAATGGAGTGGACATCCACTATAGAGCGATTTTTCGAAATTCATCCCTTAAGGGGGTGAAATAGGGTTTATCCAAACCGCTGGAGCTATAGGGTTGAAATTTTAACAGTGCATCCCTATAATGACGTGGACATCCACTAAAGAGCGATTTTTCGAAATTCATCCCCTAAGGGTGTGAAATGGGGTTATTACAAACCGCTAAGGCTATAGGGCTGAAATTTTGACAGTGCATCCCTATAATGACGTTTACATCCACTAAAGAGCGATTTTTCGAAATTCATCCCCTAAGGGTGTGAAATAGGGTTTTTACAAACTGCTAAAGCTATAGGGCTGAAATTTTGACAGTGCATCCCTATAATGGCGTGAACATCCACTAAGAAGCGATTTTTCGAAATTCATCCCCTAAGGGGGTGAAATGGGGTTTACCCAAACCGCTGGAGCTATAGGGCTGAAATTTTGACAGTGCATTCCTATAATGGCGTGGACATCTACTAAAAAGCGATTTTTCGAAATTCATCCCCTAAGGGAGTGAAATGGGGTTTACCCAAACCGCTAAAGCTATGGGGCTGAAATTTTGACAGTGCATCCCTATAATGGCGTAAACATCCACTAAGAAGCGATTTGTTGAGCAGAGGTGATATTCGCAGCAATTTGTTTACCATATTTATTAAAAAAATGCATTATAATAAACCCTTTTTAGGGATAATAACAGCTGACTTTTTTGTTGGTTTTTTTTAAGGAAAACATTGCACATAATAAACAGTTTTTAAAGGCGTTGCAAGGCACGCGGGTTTTATGCTAGTAGATCATAAACTAGGAAACAGGCAACTCAATTATTATATATACAGTAACAGGGGATGAGTGTTTCTAATGCTAATTTCTTAACAACAAAAACCATCATTTTTACTTTATAAAAACCCAACTCTAAATACAAATTATCAAGTTAAATTTACAGAATTTATAATTTGCTTTGTTCTGGCTGCGTTATCCGTTACATCGCGTGTAGCCTTGGTGTTAACTTGAATGAACGTCTGTTATTTCAGCTCATGCACTTTTCATACTTAAAAGTTTTCCATCACTCAAGGCAATTAGAACTTTGTTATCGCCATAAGTTACGAATCAATAAACCATCCTCCAACCAGCTCTAGGTCAATTATATATTCCATTGAAAATTATCAGATATATAAATCAAATTATTCCGCATCACAATTCGAAAGTATTAAACTCTTTTCCATAAATTTAACATACAAAATGTCACACACCTTAAAAACAGGTTTCTACCTTATCCCGCCCAGTTGATTCAAAGATTTGGAAAGAGAGAAATATGCACCGATCAAAAACTCTACTTATTTTATTACTTCTCCCAAAGGATATTTCACATTGATTCCTTATCTGCGTATTGTTACAACCGACCAAGAATAACCTATTTTGAATTTAAATTTTTCAAAGTCGCCTGAAGTGAAATTTTCTAAATTGTACATTTATTCAAATCAGTCCTGTATAATCAACAGTTGGATAATAATAATTCTAAAGCGGAAACGCACCTGCCGCTTCCTTTCTTTATTCTGAAGTTTCTATGTGATGAAAAGAGGGATTAGGGAATTTATCAAGCACGTAAGTCCTTCTATCAACTTAGAGCAGTTTTGTGACAAAAAAGGTATACACCCTGTCGTCAACTTTCGTGCTCACGTTCGTCAGAAATAATATTCCATAAAAATTAATTTGCATATAAAAAGGCGGATGGAAATTTCTTTGCAATAGGTCTGTTGTGAAACTTGAAAACTTTCCACGAAATCTTGATCTAGGGATTTCCTACTGAATTCTGTGTGGAATCTGTGCAGTAAAAATAAAAAATTCTTCCTTTGTGCGTAATTTAAGAAGCAAATTTAAAAAACATATTGGAATTTTAATCAATTTGCTGTTTATTTGTCATTTGGGATAAAACTTTGTAATTTAAATACTAATTCGGAACTAAGAAGTGAAGGAAGGGTAACCCCTTGGAATAGTGTTTAAAGCTACAAGTGTTTGGAATAGTGTTTAAAGCTACAAAAGATTCCATAAATCACTTCCATCTCCTTCAAATTCAATCTCAGCTCCAACGATAAGGCAGTTCTTTTGTATGGTTGCAAAACATGGAAAGTCCCCAATTCATCACAGGGCGCCTACACATTTTCATCAGCAGATGCCTACGTCGCACAGTGGGGCGAAAGGCCGAAAAGCTGGCCAAAAGTCTTTAACATTAACCAATTAATTTGAAATTTGGTATACGGGGGTTTTGGCGGTCGGTGATCACGAATTTAGTGTCCATTTTTCCATAAACAAGATGGAGGCTTTAAAATGGCGACCAAATGTAGTTAAATATCCTTCACTTGCTACAAAACTTGGTATACGAGGGTTTTTCGGGTCGCTGATTTGGAATTTAGCGGCCTTTTTTAATAAAAAAATAAAATTTTAAATAAAAACTTATAAGGAAATCACTCCTGAAAATATTAACCATGTAGTCCAACAAAGGATTTATTGAATGTTTGATGATCTTTACAAGTCGCAAATAAGTGAATACGAGTATTTGAAATCTTTAAAACAGAAAATTCCAAAAAAATTTGCAAATAATAGTATAATAAACCATTTTTTAAACACTATTTTATGATAACATTTACCATTTAACATGTATTTGCAAAAAAACTGATATTTTGACTCTAAAACTCCTAGATGAAGGGTAGAAAATCGGTAGACTTTATAACGCCTTATAAGAACACTAAAAGGAAGCTCTCTGCCACATTCATTTTAGCCTGTACCCAATAATTTCCGCTATTTCGCTATATTCGACTTAATTTAACCTATACTGTTTCCGAACTAAAAAATATAAAGAACATTCCGAAAAATTTTATGCAGCAGTTTATAAAAACAATATTTATTAAAATATATCTATATCTATAAAAATCTCGTGTCACAGTGTTTGTTACCGTACTCCTCCGAAACGGGTTGACCAATTTGCATGAAATTTTGTGTATATTTGGTAGGTCTGAGAATAGGTCGTAGGCTATTTTTTATACCTTTAACCAAAAAAACAGCTGCAAAATCCAAACAAAAATGGTAATTTTAGGAATTTTCACTTCATTTGAGTTTCAATAGCTTCATGGCCTACTTCATTGTCTGACAAATGTAAAATTGTCATTAAATTGAATCATTACATTTAATGAAAATTTCAAATTTACGCAGCTGTCAAACAATAGGTAGGCCATGACGCTCTTGAAACTAAAATGATCCATAGCGGCCGTCTTAAGAGGGCGGTGTACCACTTTCTTCACAACCACCTCGACATGGGTATCAAATGAAAGGGTATGATAAGTAGAATACAATAAGCAATGTAGTATACAAAATATATCTTTAGATCCATGGCGCCCGTCTCAAGAGGGCGGGGTACCACTTTCTTCACAACCACCTCGACATGGGTATCAAATGAAAGGGTATGATAAGTAGAATACAATAAGCAATGTAGTATACAAAATATATCTTTAGATCCATGGCGGCCGTCTCAAGAGGTCGGATTACCACTTTCTTCACAACCACCTCAACATGGGTATCAAATGAAAGGGTATGTTAAGGAGAATACAATAAGCAATGTAGTATACAAAATATATCTTTAGATCCATGGCGGCCGTCTCAAGAGGGCGGGGTACCACTTTCTTCACAACCACCTCGACATGGGTATCAAATGAAAGGGTATGATAAGTAGAATACAATAAGCAATGTTGTATACAAAATATATCTTTAGATCCATGGCGGCCGTCTCAAGAGGCCGAATTACCACTTTCTTCACAACCACCTCGACATGGGTATCAAATGAAAGGGTATGTTAAGGAGAATACAATAAGCAATGTAGTATACAAAATATATCTTTAGATCCATGGCGGCCGTCTCAAGAGGGCGGGGTACCACTTTCTTCACAACCACCTCGACATGGGTATCAAATGAAAGGGTATGATAAGTAGAATACAATAAGCAATGTAGTATACAAAATATATCTTTAGATCCATGGCGGCCGTCTCAAGAGGCCGAATTACCACTTTCTTCACAACCACCTCGACATGGGTATCAAATGAAAGGGTATGATAAGTAGAATACAATAAGCAATGTAGTATACAAAATATATCTTTAGATCCATGGCGGCCGTCTAAAGAGGCCGGATTACCACTTTCTTCACAATCCCCTCAACATGGGTATCAAATGAAAGGGTATGATAAGTAGAATACAATAAGCAATGCAGTAGATTCAATATACCGATTCATGGCGGCCGACGCAAGACCCATGTTCTTTGAGGCATTTCATCTGTGTAAAATTCATATCTCGAAAAATATTAAGTCAATGGGTGGTTTTTATTGTTTACTATTGACTTATGGGTGCAGCGTAGGCGCACCGGGTCCCAGCTAGTTATTAATAAATATTGTACATACATAACATATGCAATATGAATACATAAAAAGGTTATTTATACATAAACAAGGGAAGGGAACAAACCATGAAATGATGCACTTTTTAAATAAAAACGTCCACCGACTAAAAGATCGAAAAAAGTCTCAATTTTTGTTGTTTGTATTTTGTGTAGAAATGCTTAAGGAACATATTAAACAAAATTTTAAAGCGGGACCTAGCGAGCCTTTTTTTATAGGGCTTCTTTAAGAAAAGAATTACTAGCAAAAATAATAAAAAATTTACTGTCTTTCATGAACTAATTAATTATACAGGTATAAAAATAGGCAATATTGCTTATAGAAATGTTTTCTACATACCTTGAGGAGAAGAATCCATTTTTTTAATTAAATAACTTTTACCAAAGTCAAATAATAATCGCATCAATAGCAGCTTCGACAAGGGCTTAAAAATTCTCACTGGAATTGAATTGGATTGGCCACACATTGCGACGCGAAAAGGAAAATCTAGCCAAACGAGCCTTTGACTGGAATCCGCAAGGAACCCGTCGAGTTGGAAGATCCAGAACAATGTAGAGGAGAACCCTATTAACAGAGGCCGCATCAACTGGGAGGTTCGGGTCAAAGCTGAGAGCTGTCCGCTGGAGGGCAACTGTTTTCGTCCTATGCTCCATGAGAGATTAAAGGAGCATAATCAAATAAGAATTTCCTTAAGCTCACCTAATTTAGGGGCTTAAGCTCCTTACATAAGGTTGAAGTTCTGTTTCTCATTTTTCTTTCACTTTTTTTTCAATTCATATGGAATTTCTAACAATATTTCACACGACTCAATCTTTACGTAGCATACACTTATACATTAAGGCCCGTATGCAGTAGCGGCTTGCCTTTAGAGGCTAGTAGGGCTTACTCGAAATGGAAATTTTCAACGTAGAAAAATATCAACCTATTTTGCATCTATTTTAGGCGTTTAAAAAAAAATCATAATTAGAAATTACTTTCCTCTTTCATGGCGAGTCGTCAGCTTTGCAAGATGTGTTCTTTGGAAATCGCCTGTGATGGGATTTCCTGCGATGGGGTTTATGGAGGCATTTTTCATCCTTCCTGCCTCAATGCTAAAGTCAGTAGCAAATTTTCGGCCCGTAGAGGGTGTACTTGTGGGGAGTGCTCTGACTTCAAACCCTGTCATGTTTTAAGGCTGATGAAAGACATCTCTGACGTTTTTCTCGTTGGTCATGAGAAAGTCATGGATCGTCTTAGCTCCTTCTCAGGCAACATCTCGCATTTTCAGATGATAGCTGACGATGTCCAATCCATCAATGTCCGGCTTGATACGTTGTCTGACACTCTAGTTTCTGTTGTGACCAATTCGGGTTCCCTGGTTGATAAATTCCAGGAACTTTCTTCCCGAGGTGCAACTACATTAGAGCCGTTAGACGACATACATTCGGCGATACTTAATCCGGTCGCCACTTCTTCCTCCTGCACTTTTAACCCCTTAAGCTTCAATTCATCCTTTATTGGATGATATCAAAAGAAACACCAAGCGTGTTCGGGCTGATGTTGAATCGCTGTCATCTGCAGTGGTGAAAACTCACAATGCCCTGACCTCTCTGTCTTTAAGATTGGAGAGCGTCTATGATAAGAAGAACACATCCTCTGCGGCAGCTGCATCTGTTTGCGCCCTGCCTGCCTTCTGTCTTCAGCCTGCTCCACGGCTGCTTCTCTTACGGAGAATGCTGTCTTGCAACAGGTAGTCAACAATCCCAACGTGCCTAGTAGTAGTATGAAGGCGCGTCGTAAAAGTCGCAGGAATAATCGAAATCGCCAAGCCACCATTGGTGACGATATCTCTTTGAGCTCCTTGCCCCGTGTTCCAGGGTCGGAGTCGACCTCTGGGTCGGTCTCGGTATCAACCTCTCCGCCGCTCATAGTGGTCAATTCTCCGGAAGTTACTGCTCCTCTGGAGCAGCGCACCCCTTTGGTTACGATACCGAGACCCTTAAATATCTTCATCTCGAGATTTTCTCCTGAAACTGGGACAGAAACTATCTGTGATTACTAAGGACAAAATCTATAGACCCAGGAACCTTTTCTTGTAGAAAAGTTAGCAAGGCTTTAAAGCCTGTTGCTCTGCCCCGCTTGTTATTGTCGAGACTCTCTTAGATCCTGTCTTCTGGCCTGCTGGTGCTCTTTCCAAGCTCTTTGTCCCGCGTACCCGTACCCGAGCCCTTCATGCAAATGTTTCTACTCCGAGCGCTCCACAGATGTCAAAAAACTCGAGACAAGGTCAAAAACTAACGACATCCTTCATGCATCGACGGCTAACGGGTTCGATATCATAGCATTCACTGAAACCTGGCTGCATGAAGGCATTCTTAATGCTGAACTCTTCGATTCCTCCTACCAAGTCTTTCGGAGGGATCGTCACACTGACTCGGAAGCTCGTGGGGGCGGCGTACTTCTTGCTTGCCGCAGTCAACTTAATTGTAACCCAATAACGCTTCCTAGTTTCTCTAACCACTTGGACATTGAGCTTGTCACTCTCAAGATTTCCTTCTCTAAATCTAATCTATACCTGCTGTGCTGCAATATCCAACCAGATATGATTAGCACACTTGACGATGGAGGTAAAAGCCTCTATGATATTCTCATTTCTTGTGTTGATTATAGCCTGAGTATGATGAACACTGGGGATGAACTACTTCTACTTGGGGACTTCGATTTACCCAATATTCAGTGGGTATTTGACGAAGTTGACGATAACTACCTCCCTGAAGGCAATATTAATTCTAAGGAATCCTGTTTTCTCAATTCCTTATCCTCACTCGGCCTGAATCAAATGAGTGGTGTGACTAATGTGTTAGGGAGGCAGTTGGATCTTGTATTCTTTACTGACTCAGGAAACATGATTGTTGAACCCAGTCCAATAGTCAAGACGTCCGTTGACAATTACCACCCTCCTCTCCTGCTAAATTACTGCTTCAATACGGTAACTCACTCCTTCAACTGTATGAAGGCTAACTTTAATGAACTCTCATCTAAGCTTGCCTTGATCGATTTCAACAGCCTACTTTCCGCAAATGAGTTTTTTTTTTTTTTTTTTTTTTTTTTTTATGTGAAAGACTAGAGTCACAGGAAAGGCCCTTTATACTGTCGACAATCTATTTTATTCGTATAGAGTGCAATGTCGAACAGCAGCTCTAGTCGGGGAAGAAAGGAACTGCCACAACCTACCCGCGATATTTTTAGTCTACCTACTTCCAACCATTACTATTGCGACTTTGACATCGGGGCATCGAGAAACAACTCGCTGGAGTGTTATGCCTCCTGAAACGAGTTGAATCTCATCAACCAACCGATGACATGCGCTTTGGTGGAGCGGGGAAGGGCTAAGGAAGGCTATGGCAGAAGGAATCAGGAATGTAAAGAGGGAAGAAGAAAGAAGGAAAGTTATGTAGGTGGAAAAGTGGAAAAGGCGAAGGACCGTGGGGCTGGCCGGGAATCGAACCCGGGACCTCTCGGATAGTAGCCAGTCGCCTTACCCCCTAGGCTACCGAGGCCCCCGAGTTGGATGTCGATGTGGCACGGTTTTACACCGTACTATACGAAGCTATCGTTTCATGTGTACCTTTTGAGCGCCAAAAATTGCGCAGTTCATCTCCACCTTGGTACAACAATGAACTGAAGCATTTAAGGAATCAGAAAAATAGACTCTGGAAGTCCTAGTCTTACTACATTTTCCGATTGCTATAACAGATTTCGTTTACTCTCTTCTGCTCTGTATAGTGAATATCTCAGCAGCATGAGGGACCAGGTGTATACTGATCCTAGAAACTTCTTTAAATTTGTCAACTCTAAGAAAAAAGTTGATTACTACCCAAATACTATGCAGCACATTAACTGGTCTAGCAGTGAGTTTTCCTCGATTTGCAACATGTTTGCTTCATTCTTTCATCAATCTTTCACTCCTTCCAACTTTCAGCCTAATAACAATAATTTTCGTCACATAACTCCACACCGAGAGGCTGTTAGATTATCTCTTTCAATTTCCACTGACGATATCGTGAAACATGTTGATGAACTCCCATTCGATTTCACTTCAGGCCCTGACGGTATCCCTCCTGCTGTCCTTGAATCCTGTGTGGAGGTTCTCCAGTCTCCACCGAAAACCCTTTTTAAAAAATCCTTAGATAAAGGGTATTTCCCTACTCTTTGGAAAAATTCGTTCATAATTCCTATTCACAAAAGTGGTAGCAAGAACGAAATATCGAATTACAGACCAATTGCCAAGCTGTCTGTCGTACCAAAGCTTTTTGAGTCAATCATTTATTCTGCAATCGTGCCCATCTGCAAGAAACTTATTTCTACGAACCAACCTGGTTTTCTTCCAGCTCGTTCCACTACCACCAATCTCCTCGAATTCACTTCCCATGCTGTTGAAGGCTTCGTTTCCGGTTGGCAAACGGATTGTGTTTACACTGATTCCAGTAAGGCATTTGACAAGCTTTCCCACTCCATTATACTTTTCAAACTAAAAAAGTTAAGTTTCCCCTTAAGCCCTTCTAGTATGGTTCCAGTCCTACTTAGCTGACAGGACCAACCAAGTCCTTTTCCGTGGATCCAAATCCGCCACCATTGAGGCGTCATCCGGTGTCCCTCAAGGCAGTCATCTTGGCCCTATCCTCTTTATTCTTTCTATTGATGATATTGTTACGTTGCTAAGACACTGCAGAATCCTGATTTATGCTGATGACATCAAATTGTACCGTCACGTAAAGAGTATGGAGGACTGCAAACTTTTGCAAGTCGACCTCGACACCTTTTACTCCTGGTGTGCTAACAACAACCTGGTTCTTAATATTAGTAAATGCGAAGTCATGACTTTTTGTAGGCGACGTGATCCTATAATTTATAACTACTCATTCTTTAGTGAGGGTGCAAAATCCGACAGAAGACGCAGCATCGGGTGAACCCACAGTTGCACTCCAGAATCAACAATTACTCAACACAATTAGAAACGTTTGTCCTTCAGAGCATTACATCCAATCAACCAGATCATCATATCAACAAGAGAAGCTGGTGTTTCCCAAATAATATTCAGTTGGCTGATGCGAAATTCGAGGAACCTGGTACCATCGACCTACTAATCGGAGCTGAAATCTTTCTAGACTTACTAGCAGTGGGACAAATAAAACTTGGCAGGGGATTGCCTACACTTCAAAACACTGTTTTTGGATGGATCGTAGCAGGGCCTATACAAGATAACATGACATCTTACGCCTTATGTTGCATCTGCAGTGAGGACGAGAGAACGGAGCAACAACTCGAAAGATTTTGGAAATTAGAGGAAGTTGACTCAGCAGATGAAGGCCTCGGACTAACAAGAGGCGAACACATATGTGTAGATCATTTCAATCAAAATGTCACACGCACAACTTCTGGCAAATTCAGAGTAACACTTCCTTTCTCGCAAGATCCAAATGCTCTAGGTGAATCAAAGGAAATCGCATTGCAACGATTTTATTCGCTAGAAAGGTGGCTTGGTCGTCAACCCGATATCAAACAGCAGTACATTAATTTCATGAGAGAGTATGAGGCTTTGGGGCACATGACAGCAGTAGATCCCAAACACATAGGAGTTCCACAGTACTTCTTGCCACACCATTGCGTCACCAAGCTTGATAGCAGTACAACCAAGTTGCGTGTTGTGTTTGACGCTTCAGCCAAAACAACCTCAAACTTGTCACTAAATGATGTTCTTTAAAAGGGTCCGACAATCCAGGACGAACTATTCTCAATCCTCATAAGGTTCAGATTCCCACGTTTCGTTTTTACTGCAGATATAGAAAAGATGTATCGGCAGGTGGAGGTCACGAAAGAAGACCAGCAATATCAGCTAATTTTCTGGAGAGAAGATCCACAACAACCTTTAAAATTCTTCAAGTTATGCACGGTTACTTACGGACGAACCTCAGCTCCCTTTCTCGCTACCAAGTGTTTGGAACATCTGGCTAAAGAAGGCTCCATAGTCCATCCACTAGGATCCAACATGTTAAGAAAAGGTTTTTATGTGGACGATGTAATGACGGGAGCAGACAGCCTAACTGAATTATTAGACATTCAAACCCAGCTAAAACAACTACTCTTGTGCGGAGGTTTCAATCTACGCAAATGGTGCGGAAATCATCCACAATTACTACAAAACATCCCCAGGGAAGATGTCGAGCTCGAATTGAACTTCGATAAACCAACAGATGAATCCGTAAAGACCCTAGGATTAACTTGGCAGCCGAAAGCAGATATCTTTTTAATAAAGACAAACTGGAAAGACACGCGAAAGGTCACAAGAAGAACAGCACTTTCTGATATTTCTCATATCTTCGATCCACTTGGATTCATGAGTCCTGTTACTATAATAGCCAAGCTTATCATCAGAAAACTTTGGGCTCAAAATCTGGACTGGGATGCATCACTACCTATGGATTTGCACACCAGCTGGCTCAAATTCCGAGAAGATTTGAAGTGTCTTAATGACATTCAATTCCCAAGGCACATATCATCAGACGCAAGATATAAACAAATGCAAATACACGCTTTTGCAGACGCATCCGAAACAGCATAGGGGCTGCCGTATACATCAGGACAACACATTAAGATGGTATCATCTCGGTGCGACTACTTTGCGCCAAATCAAAGGTAGCTCCACTGAAGATAACGACAATTCCACGGCTGGAGCTGTGTGCCGCAAAATTAGCAGCTCAATTAGTTCAGCGAATTCGGAAAGATGTTGACTTATCTCATGCCAAGGCCTTCCTGTGGTCAGACTCCGAAATCACATTGGCTTGGATAAAATCAGAATCATCATTATATCACACATTTGTCGCTAATCGCGTTGCCGCCATACAAAGATTGACCAGCCCAGACCAATGGAGGCATGTAGGATCCAAGGACAACCCTGCGGATATCGTCTCTAGAGGTATGGCACCTTCCAAACTCGTAAAATGCAACGTATGGTTTTACGGGCCCCTATTCTTACATGGCCCGGAAAGAATCTGGCCACAGCAGCCAACCAACACTGACACGGATGCAGAAAAGAAGAAACAAAAACCAGTTGTGCTAACATCAACAAAGGAAGCATCATGGATGACCACCATCAATCACGGCAATTCTTACCAGAAACTCTTGAGGATTGTCGCATACATGATTCGCTTTATTAATAGTTCGAGAAAACAAGAAAGGGCCCCATCGCTCATTTTGACAGCCAAGGAACTAGACAGAGCACTCACAGCAATAGTTTCCCAGGTTCAGAAAGAAGGTTTCCAAGACGAGATGCATCAGCTGCAACAAAACCACTCTGTAAACGTCAACAGCGCACTAAAAAGCTTATGTCCATTTTTCAACGAAAGAAAAATCATTCGCGTAGGGGGTCGATTACAGAACTCTGAGTTGTCATACGACGCCAAACATCCGATGTTACTGCCATACTCTCATCCAGTGACAACACTTATTATGAACGATCTCCACGTTCGAAACATGCACCTTGGTCCACAAGGACTGCTCGCAATTGCCTGACAGCGATATTGGCCAATTAAGGGAAAAAACATCGCAAGATCAATAGTGAAGCACTGTCTTCGATGTAACAAGGTCAGACCCAAATTGATGACACAACTCATGGGTAACCTACCAGCACCTAGAGTCCAACCAGGCAGACCATTTGTCAACACAGGAGTTGACTTCTGCGGTCCGATCAAAACACATTACATATTAAGAGGAAAGCGGCCGCAAAAGACCTACATATATAGCGGTTTTCTGCTGCTTTGCCTCCCAAACAATACACCTTGAGGTCGCCAGTGATCTTACTACAGAGGGCTTCTTAGGAGCACTGAAACGCTTCATAGCCAGGAGCGGAAATTGTCGTACCATCTTTTGCGACAATGCGACCAATTTCGTGGGCGCAAAAAACCAGCTGCTAGAATTGCGGCAATCCATCCATGATAAGGAAGCACATACGAAAATTTCCACGTTCTGCCAAGCTAGAGGAACCGATTTCCAGTTCATTCCTCCAAGAGCTCCACATTTTGGCGGCCTATGGGAAGCCGCTGTAAAATCGGCAAAATCTTTGCTCCAAAGAACAGTATCATCAGCCGACCTCACATTTGAAGAACTCAACGCTTGTTGCAGAAATTGAAGCCTTTCTCAATTCAAGGCCTCTAACGCCATTATCCTCCGATCCAAATGACCTCACAGCTCTAACTCCAGGACATTTTCTAATCGGAGAACCACTAACTGCTACCGTTGATCCAGAAGCCGCTCCGCAACCTATCAGTTTAATCCGATGATGGAAATTGGTTTCACATGTAAAACATGAGTTCTGGAGGAGATGGTCAACTGAATATCTCTGCGAACTTCAACAACGACACAAATGGAAAGAGCACAGTAAAAATGCCCAACCAGGAATGATGGTTCTCATCAAAGACGCCAACTTGCCACCGCTAAAGTGGCAGCTAGGGAGAATTGAGAAAACCATACAGGGAGATGACGGACTAGTTCGAGTTGCAGATATTCGAACGACATCCGGAGTATTGAGACGTCCCATTCATAAGTTAGCTCCTCTTCCAATTGAAAAATTGGAAAATTGCAGCAATCCTAATCGACCTGAAGCTCCATTGGATCACCATGATCCAGATGACGAGAGACCGCCTAAGACAAAGAAGTTGAGAACATCTACCAGCTCAGCATTGCTAAGCACTTTACTACTCACCTGCTTCGTTCTGCCCATCTTTGGAAAGCCGTCATTTCAAGTCAGCCCCTTCAGTTCACAACCAGGAATATATTTTGAGAACCAAGGCGCAGCAAACCTAGTCAGCAATGAATGGTCTCTTATTGTCTATTACAATATGGAGAATTATTGGAAGGAAGCTGATGCAATCAGTAATAGCATAGCTCGCTTAAACCAACTTTGCAACCTACTCAAAGATAGAAGCCATTGTAACATCATTACACATCAATTCACCATGCTAAAGGACGACATTGTCACAGGCGATCAGCTGTTTCAGATGACATTATCGTCTAGAACCAAAAGAGCTACACTCAACATTATTGGAAACATGGCCTCCGCATTATTCGGAGTTCTTGATTCAGAATATGCTGAACATATGACCACCACAATAGAACACATCAAGAACAACGAAGATTATCTGTTGGATTTAATAAAAAAACAAACATCTATCATAGACTCCACTTTGAATGTCATGAAACACAGCAAATCAACTAGCAGCCATAGTTAACCAAATAAGAAACATAAACCATCGAATAAACAATATTTCCGAGGAGTTTTATCAGCAGAGGGTAGCAGAAACATTCTCTACTCTAGCAGTGCAGACTACCCTGATGACAACAAGGTATCAACGGGCTCAATCAGCAATTCTGAATGTCCTGACTGACACTCACCACGGCAAAATAAATCCGCTGCTGATATCTCCACGACAATTAAAACAAGAATTAAACACTATAAAGGATCACTTGCCATCAACGCTCAGATTGTCTACGCGTCCAAACAAGATAGTTCAGCTCTACAGGCTCATGAATGTCGAAGGTCGAGTGACTAAGAAATATGTGATATTTCGAATAAAGCTCCCGCTATTTGCGTTTGAGGAATTCGAACTCTATCGCATCATACCAATTCCAGTAGTTATCAAGGAAACCTTCCTAGCCATAAAACTATCATCTGAATTCTTGGTCATCAATCTTCACAAAGACAAATATTATCCACTCAGTAGCCAGGAATTCCATTTATGCGATACTATCGGCGAGTCAGAGCATATGTGCTTTCAGCGGCATCCAATATACAGGCGAGGTGCCAACATTAGTTCCTGTGAACTGAATTTCTTCAAAAATTTGTAACCTAATCAACGCAGAAGATTTGCCGAAGTAGATTCAACTTTATAATCCAAACAAATGGATTTATTCCATGAGAAGAAGCACCACCATCACAATCGTATGTGGCAGTGAGACTAAGCAACAAGTGCTGCTAGGTACAGGGATCTTGAGCATTGAAAATGACTGTGAGATCAGACATGATCATCTGGCTTTGCAGTCTCAAAACAACTATCCAAAGACAATCAGATCATCATTCAATCCCAGTAAAAATCTCACGGATTTCATATATCCGAGAGATTTAAACCATACCGACAAACTGCAAATACCTGTGACGGATCATTACCATCAGGACCAACTTGAAATCCTACAGAAGCAAGTTCACCAGCTCAAGAAGAACGAGATTCTACCACACCACATCAATACAAACCATACGCATCAACTGACGCTGGGCTACGCAGCACTTTTAATAGCCCTGGCGATTGCAGCATATCAACTGTACCACAGATGTAGAACAAGGCGACGTCCCTCCAATGGACATGGACCAATCCCAGCTCCTCGAACATCAACCTGCAGACAATTCGACATAGACGGGGGGGGCCTCGGTAGCCTAGGGGTAAGGCGCCTGACTACTATCCCAGAGGTCCCGGGTTCGAATCCCGGCCAGCCCCACGGTCCTTCGCCTTTTCCACTTTTCCACCCACATAATTTTCTTTCTTTCTTCTCCCCTCTTTACATTCCTGATTCCTCCTGTCATAGCCTTCGCTAGTCCTTCCCCGCTCCACCAAGCGCATGTCATCGGTTAGTTGAAGAGATTCAACTCGTTTCAGGAGGCATAACACTCCAGCGAGTTGTTTCTCAAATGCTCCGATGCCGGAGTCGCGAAATGGAAGTAGGTGGATTAAAAAAAAATATATCGCGGCTAGGTTGTGGCAGCTCCTTCCTACTTCTCTCTCTACTTCTCATCTTCCGGCTAGAGCTGCTGTTCGACACTCTATAGGAAAAAATAGATTGTCGTACAGTACAAAGGGGGCTTTCCCTAAGTCTCTAGTCTATCACATAAAAAAAAAAATAGACCCGGAACTCATCAGCGAAGACCATTGCCCAGTACCTGGCCAAGGCCCCAAGGTTCTCGACGCCCCGATGTCAGAGTCGCGAAATGGTTGTGAGTAGGTGGAATAAAATATCGCGGCTAGGTTGTGACAGTTACTTCCTTCTCTTCTCTCTATCTTCCGGCTAGAGCTGCTGTTCGACATTCACTCTTTACGAAAAAATAGATTGTCGACAGTACAAAGGGACTTTCCCTACGCCTCTAGTCTGTCACATAAAAAAAGGCGGCGGAGGATGTTAAGAATCGTCAAATTCCATCAATTTAATTTTAAGTTCTTATTAACAAATAAATTATCAAATTCATATTCATTTTGCTGAAATTGTCAAGTCCTTATTTTTTATCTTATTTTTTGTCTCTAAAAGAATTTGAAATCTCATTAAAAATGTCACATAAGCATAATGAATAAAATTTTCAATTATCTCGAACGGTAACATGATGCCTCAACGGGTAAAATTCTACTTTGAAAATGTTTGTATGTTTGTATGAAAATCTTCTTCAATCGAAAATTGCAACTTAGCATTTATTTGTAAGACAATTGTCTGCTAAAGGAAGAGTCATTTTATTTTTTGTTGTTTTGTTTATTATTATCATAAGTATAAAAGAAATTGTTTTAAAATAAATAATTTAGTCGAAGCAATTCAGACGTTTGAGATAGAAGTGGTTGCAGAGCTACTTCTTTTTTCTATCATACAGCTACAATTGTGTTTAGGTGTTACACCTATTACACAGCGCATCAAATATCATGGTGTTACACCCTGATCTACCAATCTACCAACAGCGGATAAGCAAAAGAGTTTCTTCGCTCTACAAAAGACATACACATTAATTATCACCCGAACTATTAGTGTGTGCAAAATTGGAAGCTGATCGGTTATATTTTCTACTTTTTAGTCTATTATAAGCTCTCCGCAATTTAGTGTTGGCCGCCATTTTGAATTTGGAATGACGCCACATAGCTAATTGTGTTCTACCTGTCATATCCTTTAATTTGATACCCATACAATACAATTTCAAAAATCGGCCGCCATTTTGGAACCGCCATCTTGATATTTTTACAAAATGGCCAGATTGCATTGTCATCCAAACTAAATGTGTATGCAAAATTTCAGCTCTATCTGAAACCGGGAAGTGGGTCAAATTTAACTTCAAAGATTTGATCAGTCAGGATCAAGTTAAATAAAAGAATTTAATAAAGAAAAACAACTTTGTTTTCCACAGTAAAAAGATTCCCTTTATGCTTTATCTTTATCTTTAGACTTAAAATAATTTGCACTTTTGGTTTTATAATTAAGTTCAGTTTCAGTTTAAATTTTTTGCTAAAATTAAAGGAGTCAAAATTTACATTAATTATTGCTAGTGTAATCTGCAACCTGTCGCGTTTTTACAATACAAAAACAAATCGTACATGACTGTTATGGCAAACTTCATCGATATATTTAAAGCACGGAAAAGGCATTTAAGCGCATCATTGCCAAGTCAAGCCGATGATTCTTCTGATGTAGGCCAAACAAAATCCTCTATAGTAGAAGTCCCTTGTTAAAGATTACAATTGGAGGAGTCACAGGACAAACCTACCTATGGAGATATACACCCGGGGCAGCAGTATCTTTTATAAATTGGGAAGTTTATCAGTGGACAATCGATTGTAGTACCTGGAAAAGTGCAAGGTAAAAAAGTGCTGCGGAAGTTGCGGCAGTATTAGAAGTGTGATAGGATTTTACTTCAGTGTTAGACAAGCTTTGCGATAGCCTGAAATCGATTTTTTTTATAAACACGAACTCTGACGAACAAAACAATGTTCACAAGATCCTGTTACCCACCCCATTGTTGCAAAATTTATTATATGAACTTTGGAAGTTGTTGGGCCAGGATTTGATGTTAATTTGTGCTAAGTGATTGGGGTTTATGGAGTGTTCTTGTACGTAACAACATAAATTAATGAATCTTTATATAGTCACTTTTAATTGAGTGCATATAGAGTTCCAGCTTTAGATCAGAAAAACATTCGACTAAAGTGAATTGCGAAAGAATCAAATAAAATCCTTTAATCCTTTTAAAACAAAAATTGCATATATTTAAAAGTATTACATTTTTTTTTTATAGAAAACGTGTGTTATTTTATAGGGCGCTTTAGCTCGATTCCTTAATGAATATGATAAATGATATAAAAACACGTTGTATACTGCAAACCCCAGAATATTTTTTTCATGTTAATTTAACACACTACATACCTTACAAGCGTGTAAGTAAACCCCTAATCGTGTTAAAATATTGCGTTTTAGGAATTAACCGTGTTAAAATAATAATAATTTAGTCAAGCGTGTGAAACACATAATGTTTGATTTTCACACGTTTAGAAGTAAAACGATAAAACGTTACAATTTCTTTAGCTTGTAAGAAATAGTATACGCTACATGTGTGTGATTTTTGCACGTATACATTTATGCCCTTTTATCTGCATTATTTAAAAACAGTTCATTCTTAAAACGCAAAATTTCAACACGATTAGCCTAATACAGTGTAGGTTACCTCGCTGCAAATCGACGCTAAAAAACATCGCTTCAAAAAATTAATTCGTATGTACTTAGTGGGTTTAAAATACACACTGCAAATAAATTCAGAGAAAAGCAAGATTCTAATTCAGTCCAGGGTGGAAAGAAGAAGAAGAAATCACAACACTACCTGGAAGAATAAACGCAAAACAGAACAGAACATACTTCTCACTACTGCCAGAAATGAAATCCAGAGACATCCACTGAAAAACCAAAACAAGAATCTACAAAACCTTCAAACGTACAGTAGATACGTATGGATGAAAAGCATGGAGTTTCTCCCAGAAATCAGCCGACATGATGGATATATTTGAGAGGAAGGTGTACCGATCAATTAAATCAAATTGAAAACACCGTTACTTAACTTCAATAACTTTTATTTATTATTTACAATGTTATCGGCCCGGCCCTAGCTGCTTCTTCTATTTTCGAAATCAATTGCATTTAACGTCATTCTGATAATGGGTATTCTAGTGTACGCCACAGTACTCCCCCTCTGTGAAAAACTACCATTTATATTGTAAAAAATAAAAATTCATTTCTTTTAAATATCATTTGGTTATAGTTCAATTCAAAACTTAATTTAATTATATTCAACTCTTTTTACTTAAATATGTACATATGTATATTAGGTTAAAGGAGAAAAGATACTTTTCTTTGTGTTTTTGATCGCGTAAGTTTTTCTGTGCCTTCCGAATTCAATATGTGTGCGGGTTTGAGTCTATCTATTGTTATATTATGTTCCTTGCCAATGATCAATATGGTATAAAATTTGTCGTCATATCGTTTTGCTATTTGATAGGTCTATTTGATAGGGCCTTTGCTATTTGATAGGGCCTTTATATGGGCGACTAACACTCTTCCTATTGGTTTCTTCTCTGACCAGGACGTGCGAACAACATTTGAGATCTTTTGGCACGAAAATGTAATTTTGTTTTCGAACTCGCTTAGCTTGAGGTCTTAGTTGAGCTAAATTATCTTTAATTTTTTGCGCGATGCTGGAGGTTAAAACTGTTTCGTTCGACTTTTCTCGGATAACTAATTCTGTTGGTAGACGTAGTGCCTCACCGTATAGAAGTTGTGAAGGAGATACGTTAAAGTCTTCGATTAAAGCAGTTCGTATTCCTAACAAAATCCAAGGAAGGTGATGATACCAGTTTTTGTTATCGTCATATGCTTTGATGGCATCTTTCAATTGCCTATGTAATCTCTCTACTAAACCATTTGCTTGGGGGTGGTATGTAGTAGTTCGTATTCGGTTGATTCCCAAAATACCTGATATTTCCTTAAATAGACGGGATTCAAACCGTGCCCCTTGATCGGTTGTTAGTGTTCTAGGGGTACCGTATCTAGAGACCCATTCGCGTATGAAAACTGAAGCTATGGTGGAGGTGTTTATATTTTTAATGGGAATCGCTTCTGGCCAAAAAGAAAAACGATCTTTAAATGTTAAAAGATATGAATGACCGTTTGATTGCGGTGGCCCTACAATGTCCATGTGGACGTGCTCGAAGCGGCCTTTGGGGATTTTGAAAGTGCCAAATTCGGATTTAGTGTGTTTGGTTATTTTGGATTTTTGGCATTCTAAACATGTTTTTGCCCATCTTGTGCAGTGGTGTTGTCGAGCCGGAACGCTCCGGAACGTCGCTCCGGTACTTCCTTTTTGGACAGAAACGCGTTCCGGAACTAAAGATGATTTCTGATAACGAGAATTGGCTGACGTATTGAAAAAATAATTAAAAAGAATTGCTGATTTTTTTTTTCTAATTTTTGACGAATTTTTATATGTATTATCATAGACAAATAAAAGGAAAGATGTTCCATTTCAAATAAGAAAAGTGTGCACTTTCCTGATGAAAGAGCTTTCCTATTGCTGTGAGAGCTGCACTATTAATTGAGAATATCCATTAATAACCATAAAGTATAATTTCCACTTCATATTTTTAAATTTGTTACTATTTTACATCTTGAAATCTTGCAAAACGCAATAATTTTCATCTGAATCTTTACGAAAATCAAACATTTCCCAATCTGAAAAATAAACATATTGCGAAAATGTTTTTTGTAAATCAAAACGAAATCAAAATTCGCACAAAACAAACGGTTTTACTTACTTTTGCAAAGTAGTAAAAACCGAAAAGTCTGACCTGAAAAAAAAAATTGTAACTGCCTTCAAATGTGAAATTGATTTTTGTCATTTAAACAAAAATCAAACAGTTGTTTTCTTATTCAAATAGATTCCTCCAACAATTTTATCCCTTTAATAAAATTTTCCTAGAAAAAAATATAAACATTCTTATATATATGTACGTATGCCGGTATTTCATAAATAATAAAACCTGTAAAAAAAGCGCAAACAACTCCTACCATGCTCCCATCCATCCCTAACATTGTCTTTTCATTTAGTTTTACCACAGACTTAAATATCTGTAATACAGATGTTCCGCTTCATACAAAATTTTGTCACCAGCAAATTTGCTGGGTATAAATCCCATCGCGAAGCTTTAGTCTACACATTCCACATAAGTTCTCCGCGCATTTCCCCAAGTTCTCTGTTGATAGACAAAGGAAGAGGCGAAGGGCAGAGTGGCTTCGGAACTTCATTCCACACGGACGAAATGTACTTTTTCGCCTTCTCCACCCCTCACTTACTTTGCCCTATCAGACAGGCAACAGACGACACAATTTTGTGTGAATGGCCAAGCGCCGTGCGCAGGATGATGTTTTTTTAATTTCCATTGCGGCAGGTCATGATTTTGTTTTTTTTCTTGTTTTCAGGCATACGTATGTTCTCGGAAGAAATGAAATATTCTTTTTAGGCAACTTTTCGTGTTCAAGGCTATTTCGCTACATTTCAGGTGCGCGGAAAATAATCGATTTGAATTCTATTTGATTAGCCAAGGGGTCAGGCGCAGTGCACCGCAGGATGGAGTTTTTTTAAATTCCAATTTTTGTATGGGGAACTTTTGAATTGTGGCAGGTCACGATTTTGTTTTTTACTTGTATACAGGCATATATTTCTCCGATGAAATTTTTGCATTTCCTGGCCATTGATAGTTGCCCCCGGCCGAATATTTCAGGTGCGCGGAACACGATCTGTTATTGGGTGAACTTAATTTGTGTACCGGTCGGTGGAAGTCGATCACTCGGTTTTCAAATGATACATATTCGCATTTTCTTCCGTAAACAAGGATAAGAATTAAATTACCACATATTGTTTCTTACAAATTTTTAATGTCATAAAAAGTGCATAGGGAAAAAGACAGCATTTCCATGACGGCTCTGGGCGAAAGTGTCAGATAAGTAATATGACATTGCGTCGCCTTTGGAATATATGCAATAACGGAGACTCAATCGCACACATATGCAAAACTTGGGTGAACCGGACTGGTTAAAGAAACTTTACTCAACCTCCGTTTCTACTTTGAGAAAACCCATCGTAAACTCTATATGGAAACTTAGTAGTAAGGGGATTATCCTCGCGGCAAATGTATTTCAAACGAATAACTGAGTCTGTCAAACAAAGTATTCAGGCCATTTCTAAACTAGCATAAGCTCTGATGGAGAGCAAGTTCGAAATTAAAATTTATTTTCTATGTAAGAAAATTCCAGCGTAGTTTAGAATTGGTCTTGTTTGACTGTAGTTTGTTACGCTTTTATTTTATATAATACTTCATGAATTAATGAACATAACCTTTTAGAACAAAATCTACGAATTGTTTTGTAGTCCCGCAAATACCGCGGATCCGCGGGATTGTTGACCTCGATCCCGCGGGATTGCGGGATTGAGATTTTGATGCGGGATTGGATTCCCTAGTTCGTACGCTAGGGCACGTACGGTTGCGGTACGACACGTCATATTTAGTTCAGGCTTTAGTAATCCACGTAGTAAGGCACGTAAGTCCATCTCTATTTCGTCTTTAGATCTCTTCATAGGTTGTCCGGGTGCCTTTCTTCCCTTTGGCGTTTGGCTGAACTGGATTTTTGGGGGCGCTGTTTCAGCAATTCTCATTTCATGTTCGTCCAGGGTAGGCGTAGATCATACATACGACAAACTTGGTTGACAACATACACACGACAAACTTGGTTGACAACCAAGGCTCACTGGCTCTTCCTCATATACATATACAAGTCCTACATTCGGCCCCGCTTTGAATACAACTCGTATATTTGGGGGGGGGGCGCCCCAAAAACCACCTAGGCTTGGCTGGACTAGGTATATCGCGCCATCAAACTCATTGGCGTTTGCACCCTTTGCTCTTCCTTCGATCCTTTAAGCCACCGAAAGAATGTAGCTGCACTCAGAGAGTTTTACCGCTATTACCATAGCAACTGTTCCACTGAAATTAGAAACCTCCTGCCTACACGGCAACTTTTTTCCCGCAATACAAGACTAGCCAAAACCAAGCCAAAACCAACGCAAAAGAACCCAGAACTCACAACGAGGAGGTGGCTGCAGAGTTAGTTCCACCCGCCCTCCCTCAATCAATCCAACGCGTTCCGCTTCTGACCTTTTGTAACAAATATGTCGCTCACTGCAAATGCGGTGTTACTCCACACTTCAAAACACTAGAGGTTGACCCGGCAAATCAACCTCCAATACCCTAAAATACAGGGTTACACCACTCCTAGATTGAACGACACAAATGCTGCTCGTTCCGTAATAATTCTTCTTTTTCCGGGTGAGTTATGAGCCTCACGCCAACCCTACTTGGAAGGGACAATATCTATACCCACAAAGTCAAATTGTTCAAAAGTCTCGTAAATACAGCATCAATCGTTGTTTCATTCCTCGTCGTGCTCTGATCTTTATCATTCGACATTTCCAAATCTAGTTTTTAATTTTTTCAGAACATAGTATATAATACGCAGTACATTGTATATAGCTTGTATAATAGCTTCTTCTTCTTCCTGTATGTGATTATTATTATTATTATAAGGAATGAGGGGGCAACCCATATGGTGAACACTGCGGCCAAGTTAGGCCTATTGTGTACGTACCCCACTAGCGGAACAGACTATCGGCCTTCCGAATGAAGGCAAGAAGGTCTTTAGTTGATGAAGACCGGACTTGGGCAGGGCTCAAGAACTCTCTGATAAACGTTCTTCTTCTAAGCCAGATCAGAGCAGGACATTCACAAAGAATATGTGTGGAAGTTTCATCGCCTTCCAAGCAGAGTCGGCATTCTGTCTCTTGAGACAGTCCTAGGTTGTGGAGATGGTACCGCAGTCCTACATGGCCAGTGAGATAGCCCACCAGCAGCCTTAGGTCCGCTCTGTTTAGAGTAATAGTGCCCCTTAAGGCAAAGGGTCTTATAAGATCTTTAGCCTGTCTTAGACCTGGGACTGACTCCCAATAGGCTAGGTTTATTTCCTGTATGTGATAGATGAGTGAAATTTTTTGCGAGTCGGCTGGAGCCTCGATTCTAACATTCACCTTAATTTATTTGCAATATATTTAGGTGATTTCCGTCGAGGTTATTTTAATTAATCTATTGATGGGTCAGGTTTCGAATTTTTCCTTTGTTGCTCTTTCTCATTCGACATGCCCAAGTGCAGTGTTTTCTTAGCATTACTGTTAAAGCAAATTCATTATAGTTACCCGGTGGCTATAACACAGATGTTCCTCGTCGGACCAGGATTGTTGTGGGCTTTCTCTGATACATCGAATGCTTTCGGTAGATTGTCTTCCTTATATTCAGGATATCCATATTATTGTTGAAAATTGTTTCAAAAACTTTTATTTGTATTTTGCATACATCAAAAAATACATCCGACGGAGCACATAAACTTCCAAAGTCCCTTCCGTTAATATAGTTATAGTGGATAAAGAGCTCTGAAGGACATGAATTAAAATTTCTTCTGGCTTAATGATTATAATCCTACACATTTCACATTTAACTCGATATGCCAAATATCCCAAGAAGTACCTTGTAGACATTAATTCAATTCAATTTATAATATTTTAATTCTACATAGTAGGTACCTAAGAATTTGCAATAAAGTATAAATACTAAAAAATTAGAAAAATATATTAATTTGTAAATTATGTTGATTAATTATTATAAATAGAAACATAAATATTAGTAAAAAGTAAATAAATATACTCTTTCCCTTTTTTATAATACATACAATCTTCTTCTTTTCAAGGTGTTAAATCAAACCTTACATACATTTCATGAAAATGGGGTTGTAGAGCAACTCTTTGGGAATAAATTGGGTTCATCAAAAAAATTTCTAGGACCACTGTTGGCCTTGTTCAACTTTTTTCCGTGAAACAGGCGTTTTTACATTTTTGATATTTACTCGAAAAGTTACCATTATTTTTTCATGAAATTTTTATTGTAGGTAGGCACCATCAGTGGCCACAATTTAAGCCCTGACACAAGGTCCCATGATAATTACTACACTCCCTATAATTAAATGACAAAAAACGGCCATTTTTAATGGTTTTTAAATTTTTCTGCAAACACCTGTAGACCGATTTCAATGGTCCAAAACTCCTAATTTTCGTTTTTTAAGCACTATTATGTAGTATTTTTTGTTTTCCAAAACAACATTTTTTTCGTACCCAAAACGTGGAAAAACGTGTTTTCGCTACTATTATTAGCTTTTTACCACCTGTTACCCTGGACCAATTTTATCCAAAACACATTCATTGAATTCCTACGATTTTTCTCTTAATTATAGCTTCGAGAAATCGCTGGGTAGATTTATTTCAACTTTTTTTTATCGCTCCTGGACGTACCAAAATTGACATTTATGAATAACAATTAGTGAATGTCTTTTTCCCTATGCATTTTTTATGACATTAAAAATTTGTAAGAAACAATTAGTGGTAATTGAATTCTTATTCTTGTTTACGGAAGAAAATGCGAATATGTATCATTTTAAAACCGAGCGATCGACTTCCACCGACCGGTACACAAATTAAGTTCACCCAATAACAGATCGTGTTCCGCACCTGAAATATTCGGCCGGGAGCAACTATCAATGGCCAGGAAATGCGAAAATTTCATCGGAGAAATATATGCCTGTATACAAGTAAAAAACAAAATCGTGACCTGCCACAATTCAAAAGTTCCCCATACAAAAATTGGAATTTAAAAAAACTCCATCCTGCGGTGCACTGCGCCTGACCCCTTGGCTAATCAAATAGAATTCAAATCGATTATTTTCCGCGCACCTGAAATGTAGCGAAATAGCCTTGAACACGAAAAGTTGCCTAAAAAGAATATTTCATTTCTTCCGAGAACATACGTATGCCTGAAAACAAGAAAAAAAAAACAAAATCATGACCTGCCGCAATGGAAATTAAAAAAACATCATCATTCACACAAAATTGTGTCGTCTGTTGCCTGTCTGATAGGGCAAAGTGTGTGAGGGGTGGAGAAGGCGAAAAAGTACATTTCGTCCGTGTGGAATGAAGTTCCGAAGCCACTCTGCCCTTCGCCTCTTCCTTTGTCTATCAACAGAGAACTTGGGGAAATGCGCGGAGAGCTTATGTGGTATGTGTAGACCAAAGCTTCGCGATGGGACGATTAATAAATCCCACTAGAAAATTTTCTGGTGACAAAATTTTGTATGAAGCGGAACATCTGTATTACAGATATTTAAGTCTGTGGTTTTACTCTCTCCAAATATGAAACTTACTCAAGGCTCTTGACAGGGCCATCGAAAATAATGATTCAGCGGGGACAGCTTTCGTTTGGAGGAAGCTTAAATGGAGCAAATAGGAAAGCTCTTTCATCAGGAAAGTGCACACTTTTCTTATATGAAATGGAACATCTTTCCTTTTATTTGTCTATGGTATTATTATAAACAAGGGTTTGAACCGAACCCGAACCGGAACAAAAACCGGAACGAACCGGCTTGTTTTTCCGAACCGTGAACCGGAGTCCGGAACGTTTTTTCGGTATTGGTAGATGAAATTCCCATCTTTGTAGTTTTTACATTTCCCACCCTTAGTGTAAGAATTTGAGTATGTATGTGAGTAAATTTGGGACATGAGACCGCACAGAGCGGTCGCCTACCCAGGATCGGGCCTGTCTATATAATTATACATATATACGCGTTCCGGTAAAAAAAAAATTAGCACAACACCACTGATCTTGTGCAATCTTTGTTAATGGATGGCCAAAAGTACTTTTGGGTGATTAGCTTTCGCGTGCCTCTAATGCTGGGATGTGACAGATTGTGCACCGAATCAAAGACTGTTCGCCGCATTATTTCAGGTACATATGGTCGGTTAATGCCCGTAGATTTTTCACACCATACGTCTATGTCGTTTATTGGAATGTGTTCCTTAACCAGAGAAAATGATTTATCTTGAACTGATAAAAGCTGCTGAAGTTCATCGTCTTTGCTTTGAGTCGCGGCTAGGGAGTTAAGATCGAGTTTTGAGAAATTTATTAAGTCCAAGTGTGATCTAGGCAAGGTATCAGCGACAATATTCTCTCTACCTTTTATATATCGTATGTCTGTGGTAAATTGCGCAATGTATTCGAGATGGCGATTTTGTCTGGGTGATTTTCCCGTTTGGAACAAATTGCCGTGAGGGGCTTATGATCGGTAAAAATTTTGAATTCTTTGCCCTCCACAAAGTAGCGGAAATGTTTGATGGATTTGAAAACCGCGAGCAATTCCCGACCAAAAGTGGAATACTTTTGCTCTGCTTGTGATAATCGTTTCGAAAAGAAACCAAGAGGTTCCCAGCGGCCTCCAGTCAGCTGTTGTAGAGATCCACCTAACGCATCATTGGATGCATCTACCATTATGCAAAGCTTCGCGTCTGATCTGGGATGCGCCAGCAGCGTGCGTTTCTGCAAGATATGTTTGAGGGAGGTCTCGAAAAGCTTTGTCGCAGTTGTCTGTCCAGACTATTTTCGAGTTCTTTTTATCTTTAGTCCAGTAAATAGGTCGAAAAAAAGGCCTTCGTAATGCAAAAAATACCGCACGCGATTTTTTTTTTACCAAATGTTTTGACATATTTTTATGAGCTTAAATTCAAAATGGCGTCATCCCCACCCTTATGCTTCACTTACAATAAAGGGAAACGCGTTTAATTCTATATCTGAGAAACTATGCATTTTACGACAAAAATGTATATAATCTTTTTTGTAGATAATTAAGTGATTTAACTTTTTTGTTCAGAAATTTTTTTGTAAAGTCAATATGTTCGGAGTTATAGTGCTTCAAACTTTATATATCACTTTCTTTGCACTATAATTCGTTAACGGTTATCTATCTATCTATGTGCCCCTTAATCCCTCGTTGGACATAGGGCGGAAACAGTTGCCCTCCAGCGGACTCTGTTTTGCGCGACAGCTCTTAGCTCTGACCAGGATCTCCCAGTAGTTGCGGCCTCTGCTAGTAGGGTTCTCCTCCACGTTGTTCTAGGTCTTCCAACTCGACGGGATCCTTGCGGGTTCCAGTCAAGGGCCTGTTTGGCTAGATTTTCGTTATCGCGTCGCAAGGTGTGGCCAACCCAATTCCATTTCCTTCGCCTGATTTGGTCGTCTATCCTTTCTTGGCCGGCACGGCGCCATAGCTCTTCATTTGAAATTCTATCTTGCCAGCGGATTTTTAGGATACGACGTAGGCATCTGTTTATGAAGACTTGTAGGCGCCCTGTGATAAATTGGGTGACTTTCCATGTTTCGCAACCGTATAAAAGAACTGCCTTAACGTTGGAGTTGAACAGCCGCAATTTGGTGTTGGTTGAGATCTCCGTTGATCTCCATATGCGGAACAAGCATGCATATGCGCTTCGTGCTTTATTTATTCTGGAACTGACGTCTTCTTCTGCACCACCATTTTCGGTAATAATACTACCGAGGTAGCAGAATTTATCTACCAGTTCCACGTCACGGTTATTCAGCGCAGTTCGTTCAAGTGTGTTTGCTTTTATCCGCATTTCTTTGGTTTTATTCGGATTCAGCCTTAAGCCTGCTCGACTACTTTCTGTTGCCAAATTGTTTAACATGTTTTTTAGCTCCTGATGTCTGTGGGCCAGCAAACAGATATCATCTGCGTAGTCGAGGTCCTTAAGGCGATCTAGCAAACCCCACTGTATGCCGCCTGTTCTACTATCTAGAGCGCCAACAAGAATGTCATTTATTACTATAAGAAATAGTAATGGGGATAGTAAGCATCCTTGTCGTACTCCTGAACTCACCTCAAAGCTGTCGGATAATTTTCCGTTATGGAGAACTCTGCATTTGGAATTGTTATATAGGGCTTTTATCAATTCTATTATCTTATCCGGCAGTCCACGTCGCCGTAATGCCTGCCATATAAAGCTCCTATTAACCGAGTCGAACGCTTTCTCATAATCTACGAAAGCAAGGTAAAGGGGGGATCGGAATTCAGTAGACTGTTCCACTATTATTCTTAAGGTGTTGATGTGATCTATACATGAACGGCCCTTCCTGAATCCGGCCTGCTGCCTTCTAAGCGTTTGATCTACTGCCCCTGTTATTCTTGATAGTATAGTGTGGGACAAGATTTTACCCACAGCAGATAATAGACAGATGCCTCTCCAGTTGTCGCATATTGTTAGATCCCCCTTTTTGGGTATTTTGACTATGATACCTTCCGTCCAATCCTCTGGAAAGGTACAGGTGTTCCATGTGTAGAGCTCTTTTGCTCTAATGTAGTTTGTTTATTTGGCCAAGGTTCTTGATACCTTGACCAATTATTACTGCATATAATTAATATTGAAAAATAGCTAAGGTTCTTGGTACCTTTGCCAAATGTTGTGAGTGCAGCTGGTTCTATGTACCAGTGCACCTAATGCAAAAAAGAAAACGTTTAAAAGGGTATTAATTTAAATAAAAACACCTTGGCTGTTGATTGACAACTGAACTAATTTATTGTTACCCTGACTTTATATATATGTTACAAAACAAAAACAAAAAAAAACATTGACATGCATAAAAATAATTTCGGACGACAAAATACAAAATTTTCCAACGATAAAAAACTGCAACGATGCAAATTAGACATTTATTTCTTTCCTAAGAACTCAAAGGCTCAGATAACAGCAGACGTAATCTGAGCCCATCTTCGTGATAAATGCAATTTCTAGAGGTAATTCTTATCATGATAAGAATGTGTGGTTGTGGTTGCATTTTGCATTAATTTTAATTCCTAGGAATTTGATTATTGGTATTTATGTTGTCCCTGAACACCATGCTAATTCGAGGATTGGCTGAAGCGCATCTGCTATGAGGCTTGAGTCGGCTTTCAACAATTCTGGCGGGATGCCATCTTTTCCAGCTGCTTTACCATTGGCCTTCGCATGAACTGCGGTTACTATTTCCGTCTTGGATGGGGCCCGGGTGTTGATTCTTATCGGCTGTGCATTGTTGCTGTTTTCCTGAGGTTCCTGTGTGAGTGAGCCATTCAGGGCGGCGAAGAAATAATCTCTCCATCTTTGGAGCTGCTCCTCGTCGCTGCACAGCAGCCTTCCATCCGCACTCTTAACTGCATGCTTTTTAGTAGAGTGCTTTCCCGAGAGCTGTTTAGTAATTTGGTACAGCACTTTACTGTTGCCTGTGTTTGCCGAGTTTTCCGCTTTTTCTGCGAGCTCGTTTATCTGCTGCCTTTTATCACGCCGGACACTTCTCTTTACCTCCCGGTGTAATTGGGAGTACTCCCGTTCCAGTTGGTGACGTCTATCCGGGTCGCTTGTAGAGTTTATGTTATTTTTGAGGGCCCTCCTGCGTTCTATTTTTTGCCAGGTGCTGTCCGAGATCCAATGTTGCATGTTTCTCTGGACATAACCGATGCTCGTTTACGCAGCCGTCAATATAGCGCCCTTTGTTGTACTCCACAGGTCTTCAATATTTGTGTCGTCAGAAACGGTTTGCTGGTTTAATATTTGCTGCAGGTTTCCAGCAAATTCTCGCTTTTTAGCGCTCTCCCGCAAGAGGTCAACGTTAAGCCGTCTACGGTTTATAGATTCACATTGAAAGTTTCTGATTGCAGCGATTCTAAGGCGAATAGTTGCTACTACCGTTAACGTCGTTAACGGTTAGCCCGCCATAAAAAAGTCCTTCCTAAGACTTATAGAACACACTATTATCTATAATTTTTGCTTTTATCATTTTTAGATAGGGCTAATATTTCACGAGTTATAGCGCTTTAAATGTCGCAAAACGTAAATTCATAAAAAAAAATGCCTAATATCTTTTTCTTTCCCCGTGTCATTTCAAAACCGATTCTATCGTGTGTTGAGCTCATCATTGCCCACATTTGTTGCCTTTACTTTTTTCTATAAAGTTGATATTTATGGATTTATTACACCTGGATGGAGGTCGTAGATGGTGGTTTTCTTTTGCATCGAGTCATATGGGATAAGAATGTTTCCTTTTTAAATATTTGCAGAAAATATGTAAAATATGTCGGCGATCATTTCAGTTCGAATGTTACTATTGTATTCGATGGTTATCCTGAGGATGTTGATATTCTAGGCACCAAAAGCTCTGAACGATTTCGGCGTTCAAGAAAGAATCATTCGGTACATATCATTATTAATGAGACTATGATTCCGGCGACGCAACAGGAGAAGTTCGTAAGTAATGATAAAAATAAAGCTCAGCTAATATCAATGCTCACAAAGGAACTAAGAAGTGCGAGTTTTATAGTTGAGCAAGCCTTTGAAGACGCTGACATGTTAATTGTAACGACAGTAACACAAGTATCTTCTAGGTTTGATTCCGTGGTCATTGTCGGAGAAGACATAGATCTCCTTGTTTTATTAACGTCCTTGGCAGGGTCTTCTAACAATATTTTCCTTCGAAAATCGGGGAAGGGTCGTATTCCGGAAGCACTGTATACTCCACAGTGCTTAAAATTTCCAAATATTGTTGCAAACAATATTCTCTTTCTTCACGCTTTCAGTGGCTGTGACACAACTTCTTCAATATACGGCATGGGGAAAGCCAAAGTTTTATCCATTTTTCAAAAAAATCCATTCATAAATTAAGTAGAATTGTTTAAAGAAAAAAAAATAGATCCAGATATGGTTGCTGAAGCTGGAGAGCGTTTCTTTATTGAGCTGTATGGAGGTAGCTCGTCAGAAACCAATATTAATTCACTTAGGTTCAAATGTTTTGGAAAATCGGCTACAAAAACCAAAGTGAACTTATCAGCTCTGCCTCCAACTAAAGATGCTGCTCGACTTCACTCATTTCGAGTATATCATCAAGTGCAAACTTGGCTTGATAGTTATCAAGACCCGGAGGAATGGGGCTGGAAGCGAACAAGATTTGGCTTACAACCAGTCCCAATGACAATTGCTCTGGCACCAGCAAATTTATTAAAATTAATATCCTGCAAATGTAGGAAAAATTGTGGCGGTTCCTGTGGATGCCGCAAGGCCGGTCTCAAATGTACCATAATTTGCTCTAACTGCAGTCGAGGAAATTGCGAAAATGTGACGAATGGTACAAACCTCCTTGAAGACAATGAAATAAATGAGAGCATTTGCGAGTTTTCAAGTCTCCCAGATATATCATTCGACGAAGACAACGTCAAGTCATTAGATGGCAGCTTCATTGGTATATCCGATTGTCAACCGACATCTTCGAAACATATGAGGCTAAATAACATCTTATAGCATCATTGTTTCGTTTTCTTGTGGATTAGGCCTCCTGGGGAAACCACAATAAAAAAACGCGCCAAAAACTCCACCTCCAGGGTGGTGTGGAAAAGGGTTTGTACGCCAACGAAATTTCTTAATTATATGTATGAAAATTAATGTGTATCTATATGAAACATTCGGCGCTGAATTGCGGCTAAACTATAAATGCTAGAAAAAAAAATCAGGTGCGGTCATGGGACCCCCGTCAGGAACGAAGTTCCTTACGATTTTTCTACAACTGCGAATGTAACTCCAAATAAAATATGAATATTTTATTTATTTTTACTTTATACCATTTTTCAAGCAAATAATGTAAAGGATCGAATCAAATCAAAAATTTAATTTAATATTTTAGGAAAATATTCATTATAATATTAACATTCCAAAACTTTTCAAACAAAATTTCAAATTTTATCACCAATTGTAACATAGAAATTATTGGCTTATGATAACTATAATAAGATGCATATACTTCAGAATCAATTTTGTCCAAGAATCTTGAAAAAACGGCATCAACTGTAGTACAGTATTTCGTTGTGTACTGTGCTGGATCGTTATTCATACTCAAATTAAATGTGTCAGATAAAAAGGATGTGAAGATTTTAAATTTGTCTTTTTCATTGAAGTTAATATTAAAGTCTCCAGCTAATATTAGTGGAAGCTTATAACATAGTAGTTTAGATTCTCTCTCAGTATATTTTAACAGGGATCGATGAATAAATAATGTAATATCCTCAATCTTTTGATTTGGTGATATATAAACAGCTACAATAACTATTTCATGATCGTTTCTTATTTTACAAATCACTGAACAAATGTCTCCAACTGATGAATGTCTAGTACTCAATGCACTCATGTTTGACAAAATAGTTTCCATATTTGGTTGGCAAATGTTGACACTATCTTTATAGTTTTGGTATATTGCGACCCCACCTGCATGAATACATATTGTCTCGTTTATAATGAGAAATGCAATTGTTTCAGTAAGTAATAGAATATTACAATTTTCAGTAACTGGATCAATGAAATCTAAAATATGATTTTTTAAACTTTGGCAATTAAAAGTTAATACTGAAAGACCTATTTTGTTACAAATCATATCCAAAACCATTTGCGTTCTGGTCTCCAATGTGTTTAAAGATAGTCTTTGAAATTCTTGCAGCAATTTCTCTGTTGATCTAGCTTGCTTTCGATTATGATAAAACTTAAATTTCGTTGGATCATCTTGAGATGTTACAATATATAAATTTTCTATATTTGTTGCACGAGATAACGCAACGTATACAAGTTCTTGGGAATGATCTTTGCTGTACTCGTAAATAATTTCACTGAAAATTCCACCCTGCGATTTATGTATGCTCATAGCGCAAGCCACAATTAAAGGTGGTGTTCCACTTATCATACCCTTTCATTTGATACCCATGTCGAGGGAACTGTGAAGAAAATGGTAATCCGCCCTCTTGAGATGGCCGCCATGAATATAAAGACATAGCCTACTACATGTCGAGGGAGTGGTGAAGAAAATGGTAATCCGCCCTTTTGAGATGACCGCCATGGACCAAACGATATATTGAATATACAACATTGCTTATGGTGTTCTACTTATCATACTCTTTCATTTGATACCCATCTCGAAGGGGTTGTGAAGAAAATGGTAATCCGCCCTCTTGAGATGGCCGCCATGGACCAAATGATAAATTGAGTATGCTATATTGCTTATGGTGTTTCACTTATCATACTCTTTCATTTGATACCCATGTCGAGGGAACTGTGAAGAAAATGGTAATCCGCCCTCTTGAGATGGCCGCCATGGACCAAACGATATATTGAGTACACTATATTCCTTATGGTGTCCCACTTATCATACCCTTTTATTTGATACCCATGTCTCGGGTGTTGTGAAGAAAATAGTAATCCGCCCTCTTGAGATGACCGCCATGAAGATAAAGACATAGCCTACTGCATTTTACTTATAATGCCCTTTCATTTGATACCCATGCCGAGGGGGTTGTGAAGAAAATGGTAATCCGCCCTCTTGAGATGGCCGCCATGGACCAAATGATATATTGAGTATGCTATATTGCTTATGGTGTTTCACTTATCATACTCTTTCATTTGATACCCATGTAGAGGGAACTGTGAAGAAAATGGTAATCCGCCCTCTTGAGATGGCCGCCATGGACCAAACGATATATTGAGTACACTATATTCCATATGGTGTCCCACTTATCATACCCTTTTATTTGATACAGATGTCTCGGGTGTTGTGAAGAAAATAGTAATCCGCCCTCTTGAGATGACCGCCATGAAGATAAAGACATAGCCTACTGCATTTTACTTATAATGCCCTTTCATTTGATACCCATGACGAGGGGGTTGTGAAGAAAATGGTAATCCGCCCTCTTGAGATGGCCGCCATGGACCAAATGATATATTGAGTATGCTATATTGCTTAAGGTATTCCACTTATCATACCCTTTCATTTGATAGCCATGTCTCGGGTGTTGTGAAGAAAATAGTAATCCGCCCTCTTGAGATGGCCGTCATGAATATAAAGACATAGCCTACTGCATTCTACTTATAATGCCCTTTCATTTGATACCCATGTCGAGGGAGTGGTGAAGAAAATGGTAATCTGCCCTCTTGAGATGACCGCCATGGACCAAACGATATATTGAATATACTATATTGCTTATGGTGTTCTACTTATCATACACTTTCATTTGATACCCATCTCGAAGAGATTGTGAAGAAAATGGTAATCCGCCCTCTTGAGATGGCCGCCATGGACCAAATGATAAATTGAATATACAATATTGCTTATGGTGTTTCACTTATCATACTCTTTCATTTGATACCCATGTCGAGGGAACTGTGAAGGAAATGGTGACCCGCCCTCTTGTGGTGGCCGCCATGGACCAAACGATATATTGAGTACACTATGTTCCTTATGGTGTCCCACTTATCATACCCTTTCATTTGATACCCATGTCTCGGGTGTTGTGAAGAAAATAGTAATCCGCCCTCTTGAGATGACCGCCATGAATATAAAGACATAGCCTACTGCATTCTACTCATAATGCCCTTTCCTTTGATACCCATGTCCTGGGGTTGTGAAGAAAATGGTAATCCGCCCTCTTGAGATGACCGCCATGGACCAAACGATATATTGAATATTCTATATTGCTTATGGTGTTCTACTTATCATACTCTTTCATTTGATACCCATCTCGAAGGGGTTGTGATGAAGATGGTAATCCGCCCTCTTGAGATGGCCGCCATGGCCCAAATGATAAATTGAGTATACTATATTGCTTATGGTTTTCCACTTATCATACTCTTTCATTTGATACCCATGTCGAGGGCACTGTGAAGAAAATTGTAATCCGCCCTCTTGAGATAACCGCCATGGACCAAACGATATATTGAGTATACTATATTGGTTATGGTGTTCTACTTATCATACTCTTTCATTTGATACCCATCTCAAAGGGGTTGTGAAGAAAATGGTAATCGGCCCTCTTAAGATGGCCACTATTGACCAAATGATAGATTGAGTATACTATATTGCTTATGAAGTTCTACTTTTCATAGCCTTTTATTTTGATACCCATGTCTGGGTGTTGTGCAGAAAATGGTAACCCGCCCTCTTGAGATGGCCGCCATGAATATAAAGACATAGCCTATGGCATTCTACTTATAATGCCCTTTCATTTGATACCCATCTCAAGTTGGTTGGGAAGATAATGGTAATCTGCCCTCTTGAGATGACCGCCATGGACCAAACGATATGTTGAATATTCTATATTGCTTATGGTGTTCTACTTATCGTACTCTTTGATTTGATACCCATCTCGAAGGGGTTGTGAAAAAAATGGTAATCCGCCCTCTTGAGAAGGCTGCCATGGACCAAACGATAAATTGAGTATACTATATTGCTTATGGTGTTCTACTTATCATACTCTTTCATTTGATACCCATGTCGAGGGAGTTGTGAAGAAAATGGTAATTCACCCGCTGGAGATGTCCGCCATGGACCAAATGATATTTTGAGTATACTATATTGCTTATGGTGTTCTACTTATCATATCCTTTCATTGGATACCCATGTCGAAGGGGTTGTGAAGAATATTTCAATCCGCCCTCCTGAGCGGCCTCCATGGATCTAAAGGTATATACTATATTGCATTGTTATGGGAGCTAAAGCTGTGTGCAAAATTTCAGCATGATAGGATACCCGGAAGTATTTGTAAAATCGATTGCAAAATTTGTTCCTTGAAGAAAACAGTAATCCGTCCTCTTGAGACCACGGCCATGAATCTGACGGTATAATTGGTATACCATAGTGCATTGTCATCGGAGCTGAAGCTGTGTGCAAAATTTCAGGGTGATCGGGTAACCAGAAGTATTCAAAAAATCGATTGCAAGATTTGTACCGGACAAACAGACAGACAAGAAAGCATAAGCATGTATCCTCGATAATGACCAATGCAAAAAGTGTGCACGTTCGTCATGCATGACACTTTGCATCATCATTTCTTCCTATAGCTATCGGTGCAAATTGATTCCAATTTCTAAAGAAAAACACTGCATTCTGATTTAATAAATTCACAAATTGCCTACTGGGATCGATACTCGCACGCATACATACACAAAATATCGCATTTTGTTACGTGACAATTTCTCCCAATTCACTCTACCCGCAAGCCGCGTTAAGGAACTTCGTTCCAAAATGTACTGTTAGTAACGAATTTTCTGAGAAAAACGAAGAAATCTGCCAGGTCTAGATTCTAAGAATTGTTTGAGCCTATACAGGGTGAGAGAAAAGTCCGGCACCGGTTCGATATTTCCTAAACGGTAGGTTTTCGTGAAAAAAGTTTGTAGCAAAAGTTGCTCAGCTTGGAGGGTAGATTCGTTTGAACACAAAACTCACCCCCACCCACTCACCCCCTCGCAGGGGGTGGGGGTAACTCCAAATTTTTAAATAGCAACCCCCATTTTTTTTCACGGATTATGATTCTCCGAAGAAAAATATGAAACTTTCGCTTTAACATTTTTTTTATCCGAAGCTTCCCTGCACCCCCAAAATGAATTTTTGGGGATGGGGAATAGTCCGGCACCGTTTCGATATTTTCTGAACGGTAGGTTTTCGTGAAAAAAGTTTGTAGCAAAGGTTGCTCACCTTGGAGGGTAGAATTGTTTGAACACAAAACTCACCCCCACCCACTCACCCCCTCGCAGGGGGTGGGGGTAACTCTAAATTTTTAAATAGCAACCCCCATTTTTTTTCACGGATTATGATTCTCCGAAGAAAAATATGAAACTTTCGCCTTAACATTTTTTTTATCCGAAGCTTCCCTGCACCCCCAAAATGAATTTTTGGGGATGGGGAATAGTCCGGCACCGTTTCGATATTTTCTGAACAGTAGGTTTTCGTGAAAAAAGTTTGTAGCAAAGGTTGCTCACCTTGGAGGGTAGAATTGTTTGAACACAAAACTCACCCCCACCCACTCACCCCCTCGCAGGGGGTGGGGGTAACTCTAAATTTTTAAATAGCAACCCCCATTTTTTTTCACGGATTATGATTCTCCGAAGAAAAATATGAAACTTTCACCTTAACATTTTTTTTATCCGAAGCTTCCCTGCACCCCCAAAATGAATTTTTGGGGATGGGGAATAGTCCGGCACCGTTTCGATATTTTCTGAACAGTAGGTTTTCGTGAAAAAAGTTTGTAGCAAAAGGTGCTCAGGTTGGAGGGTAGAATCGTTTGAACACAAAACTCACCCCCACCCACTCACCCCCTCGCGGGGGTGGGGGGTAACTCTAAAATTTTAAATAGCCGTTATGAAAATTGAGACCTCCAGTATCCTGTTTTTCAAATCATGAATGTCAGCAGGCTTACTTTCGTAGAATGGATTTTTCAAGACAAGAACGATTTCTCAGAACAACAGGGTCTATCAGTGTAACTCCGCTTAATCAAAATTTCAATACTGTCTCTTTCTGAGAACATATCGTCTCGGTTAAGAATGTAACAAAAAAACAAGAACCTAACAAGAACGAATTCTCGTGGATACTTTTCAATAAACATTTGTAAAAGATCAGAAGGCAAGAGTGCAATTTCAGATCAATAGTTGATGCCTTTAAATTGGAAAAATCTTTTTCAAACTTTGAATACCGGCCTGAAATATCTGGTTTCATTTCCATTGGGATATCACACCTACGTTTTCTTCTAGAATTGTACTTGTAATCTAAGTTTATTTTATTATAACCATGCCTCTCACTGAACGAGAGAGGATTGAAATTTTGATTATGCGGGGCTACGGAGATCGAAAACGCTCTAATCAGGAGACTGCAAACCTATTTAATGAAACACATCCAGAACGTGCCATCCCGATAAACAAATCTACCGTCAAGCGAACAGTTGATCGGTTCGTAGAAACAGGTAAGTCCTTTAAATGGTTTTGCTGATTTGTTAGGTAAATGCTGCTTTTTTGCATTCAATAAACAGGTTCTGTCACAGACAGGCCGAGACTCGGACGTCCGAGAACAGCTACAAATCCTGAAACATCACTGAATGTTCTCCTCAACTTCACCGAAGATTGTCATAAGTCGACACGGAAAGTAGGTCAGGCAATGGGAATTAGCGATTGGTCCGTGCGAAAAATTTTAAAAACTAACAAGTATCATCCATACAAAATTTGCTTGGTACAAGAGTTGACGGACAACGATTTCGATCTGAGAGTCGAGTTTTGCGATGTCATGATGGATCGATATGATCAGAATCCAATGACATTTTTCTGGACCTGTTTTTCGGATGAGGCAAAATTTGAGCTAAATGGAAATATGAATCGACACAACAGCAGGTACTGGTCTAGTATAAATCCACACTGGATGAGAGATTCTCACACACAATACCAGCAAAAAGTTAACGTTTGGGCTGGTATTGTTGCAAATCAGATTGTGGGACCATTCTTCTTTGAAGAGAATCTCACAGCTACGCGATATATGAGAATGCTCCAAGAAGAAATTGTACCTGCAATCCGAAATATCGTTGGAGATCAATTTGAGCTAGTTCAGTTCCAACAAGACGGGGCACCAGGACATTTCGGACTGCAAGTACGTGCGTATCTGCATGAGACATTTCCCGGAAGATGGATTGGTCGGAGAGGAGCGATCGAATGGCCGCCACGATCGCCGGACCTGACACCCCTCGATTTCTTTTATTGGGGTTTCTTGAAAAATCGCGTCTACGAAAGTAAGCCTGCAGACATTCATGATTTGAAAAACAGGATTCTGGTGGTCTCAAATTCCATAACGGCGGAAATGCTAGCACACGTTACAAACAATTTCTACCAACGGCTGGCTCATTGCCAAGCAGTGGAAGGTCAACAGTTTGAGCACCTGCTTACATAAGTGAGAGTGCGTCGAAGGTTTGGAGTCATTAAATACTGAGGGAGCGACGAACCTCGGGGTCCTTCAACGCTTCCACTTTATTAAACGGCCCTTTTCGGAGAATCATAATCCGTGAAAAAAAATGGGGGTTGCTATTTAGAATTTTAGAGTAGGGGGTGAGTTTTGTGTTCAAACAATTCTACCCTCCAAGGTGAGCAACCTTTGCTACAAACTTTTTTCACGAAAACCTACCGTTCAGAAAATATCGAAACGGTGCCGGACTATTCCCCATCCCCAAAAATTCATTTTGGGGGTGCAGGGAAGCTTCGGATAAAAAAAATGTTAAAGCGAAAGTTTCATATTTTTCTTCGGAGAATCATAATCCGTGAAAAAAAATGGGGGTTGCTATTTAAAAATTTAGAGTTACCCCCACCCCCTGCGAGGGGGTGAGTGGGTGGGGGTGAGTTTTGTGTTCAAACGAATCTACCCTCCAAGCTGAGCAACTTTTGCTACAAACTTTTTTCACGAAAACCTACCGTTTAGGAAATATCGAACCGGTGCCGGACTATTCCCCATCCCCAAAAATTCATTTTGGGGGTGCAGGGAAGCTTCGGATAAAAAAAATGTTAAAGCGAAAGTTTCATATTTTTCTTCGGAGAATCATAATCCGTGAAAAAAAATGGGGGTTGCTATTTAAAAATTTAGAGTTACCCCCACCCCCTGCGAGGGGGTGAGTGGGTGGGGGTGAGTTTTGTGTTCAAACGAATCTACCCTCCAAGCTGAGCAACTTTTGCTACAAACTTTTTTCACGAAAACCTACCGTTTAGGAAATATCGAACCGGTGCCGGACTATTCCCCATCCCCAAAAATTCATTTTGGGGGTGCAGGGAAGCTTCGGATAAAAAAAATGTTAAAGCGAAAGTTTCATATTTTTCTTCGGAGAATCATAATCCGTGAAAAAAAATGGGGGTTGCTATTTAAAAATTTGGAGTTACCCCCACCCCCTGCGAGGGGGTGAGTGGGTGGGGGTGAGTTTTGTGTTCAAACGAATCTACCCCCCAAGCTGAGCAACTTTTGCTTCAAACTTTTTTCACGAAAACCTACGGTTTAGGAAATATCGAACCGGTGCCGGACTTTTCTCTCACCCTGTATATTTTTTGAACGGAGTCACTCAGGTTGCTGTGCTTTATACCAAATAAAAGAATACACATTTACCTAAAAGATGAGCCTAATTAGACTACTCTATCATAATTACTTTAGGAGTTATTCAAATTTCAGTAAATTTAAAAAAAAAAAAATTTCCCTAATCACCCTGTTCTTAGTGGATAGTGGAGATAGCCGCCCTTTGTAGAACAATTTTTTTCTCCAAATATATCCAGGAATCACCCCTGAAAATATTAGCCGCGTACTCCAACAAAGGATTTATTAAACTTCTGATGACCTTTACAAGTCGGGAATGATAGAATATGAGTATTTTAACTTATTAAAACGACAATATCTCAGAAATGGCAATTCCTACGAGAAAATAATATACTTTTTTGTAGATAATCGCCTAATCTACAAACTTTGTAAACACAATTTTCTGATAAGACGTACGGTTTAGCATATATTTGCAAAAAACTGATATTTTGACCCTTTGACCTTGAATAAAAAAGTTTGCAGCCGCCCAATCGCGTGGCAGTCTCTACAGCTTACGTATAATAATGTTTTTAACGGCTGTTCCAATTTTCAGCAACTTCGGAATTATCTTCCAGTTATGGCGTTTTTTCGTCTATTTTGACTGGACTACGAGGGAGCATGGGAGAAACGATTTATGAGAATATAATTGTTTTCTCCTTTGGTTGCAACAAGACTCTGGTACAGGAATTGTAATGCAAAAGTATTTCTCCTTTCATAACTTTTTATTTAAAAGTGTTGGAGGATAAAATATTATATTATAGCATAAGAAAAACGTTGTAAGTCATATTTGTTTAGATAATTTGTATAAAATTCATTTACATTTTCTTATTTTACGGAAAGAAGCATAAAAAACTTTGAACGCGTTTTACTCGAATCGAGCTTTTTGCATATAGGTCTTTTGCCCTTTGCACGGCAGAATTGTCTGGAGAATTTCCGTAGATTGATTGGACTACTACGGGGATCTGATTTTATAAGCGCGTACTAAATCGATCTTTGAAAAAATGATGCATCCGGCTTGTTTTAGCAATCTCGCAGGTTCGGTAATGGGTATTTGTCTGGAATTGTCACGGCATTAAGTTGTCTGTAATCACCGCAGGGTCTCCAATTGTTCGATCCTTTTTTAGGTACCAAGTGCAATGGCGAAGCTACTGGTGATGACGAGGGTCTGCAAATTCCGAGTTGGATCATTTGTTGGAACTCGTCCTTCGCGATTTTAAGCTTGGCCGGGTGTAGTCTTCTAGCGCGAGAGCAAGGCAATGAACCATTCGTTATTATGCGATGAACTACATCATGTTTGATTGGAGTTGTGAAATCAACAGGAGTTTTCAAAGAAGGAAATTCGTCTAAAATTGCACCGAACTCGCTAGGAATAGAATAAAGTCGAGGCGACGCGGAATCTACTCGTTTTGCGAAATGTTTGTCGATCAGCCTCCTTGCTCGTAGATAGTAGGTAGTAGGTTAAATTTGTATAAAAAATCCGCTCCAATAATGGGGAAGTCAATCGAGGCAATGACGAAGGTGTAATCAAAAGATCGTCTTAAGTTTAGGTCTTTTGAGTCCGTAAGTCGAAATATTAGCTCCATTTGCTGCTATAAGGATTAATTCGGTTTTGTCTTTAAATTTGGGGTAATATTTTTTGGGTATCACGGAAATTTCGGCGCCTGTGTCTAGGAGAAAATTCATCTTAGTTTTTTTTATCGTGAATAAAGAGGCGGCGCTTGCCAGCCTCGGTGCCGCTTGCGAGGTGTTTAATATTAATTTTTTGGATTGTCGGTAAAAGAATTTTCAGAATTTTGGGAGCAAGGTGTTGTGCACTTCTTAGCCATTGGGCCGAAACGTCTATGGTACGAAAACTTTGCATTGCCATTGTGTGAGTCCTCTCGGCTTTTAGCCTTGGATCTGGATGGAGATCGACTGCGACAGAATGTTGATCTTCGTTCATGGGTGGCTTCCAGACGTTTAATGCGCTCTGTTAGTTTTCGAATTTCTTGATCGACAGAGTAGTCACCGAAAGAGCGAGAAGGTTTAATGGCAGAGACATTTGCTTTTCCCGAAGAATCATATATCTTATCTGCGATCTGAAATACTTCCTCGCGCGAGTGAGCGTCTTCAATTGCGATTATGCAAGATTGTATTGATGATGGTAATTTATTTAACCATAATTTATTTAAAAGGGAAGATTTGACAAGACTATTACCTCCCGCTAAAGATTCCATTTGTCTATATAGTTCTGATGGCCTTTGATCTCCAAGCTCCACTTTGTTGAGAAGAGTATCTAGCCTTCTTTCTTCTGAGTCCCAACTTCGTTCCAAAAGAGCTTTTTTGAGGTTTTCGTATCTGTTTGTAAATGGGGGGCTAATTAATATGTCCGCAACCATTTCGATGGTTTCTGCGGAGAGTGATGAAACTAAATAATCATATTTCGTGTACGAAGTTGTGATATTTTTGATGCGAAACTGGGTTTCAATTTGAATAAACCACAAATCAGGACGGTTATTCCAAAAAGGTGGTATTTTTATTGAAACCAAGGCTGACGTTGCTAATGCATCACCATAATTAGGCGCCTCCTGTGGGTGAGATTCGCTTTTCTCACCAAGGGCATTACTTTGTGATGATGCATTCTCGGAAGAGTCTTCGTCGTTACGCATAATATGGCTCAATGTTTTAGATTCCAGTGTTGTATGTACTGCAAGTTGTATTAATGGTGAATGAGGTAACGGAAGGTTTTTTTATTCTTCTCGAAAAATGTTGTTATTGACGACTTATAGACGTAGAAAATGGTGCTCGAATGTCGAGTGCTGGGTTCTACCAGTAAGTTTTAATGTACATATAAGCCATCACAATACGTAGAAATATTTTTTTTGGCCTAAAACTGTAATTTTTTCCTTGCTTTCTTGGGTGAAATAATTGTTTAAACAAATTTTTTCACATCTGAAACTGTTACCTGAAGCTCCCTTATAATATATGTATGTATTACATTAAATTTACAGTTTTGCGCCAGTCTTAAAGCTTTATGTCAAAGAGAGATAAAGAATTAGCGAAGTTTACGGAAAAATCGATATTTGAAAAAGGATGTTTTTGGTTTTTCGAATTTTTCTCGATGTTTTTCTATTGTGACACTATCATTTTTTTACACCATCTTAAAGTAGAGGATTCAACGAAAAAAAACCCGTCTTCAAAATTTTCAAAATCAAAAATTCGTTCGCCAACTTTTTTGATTGAAAATGGGGCCTTTTTTTTAAATTAAGGTCATAAAAACAAAACTACACAACCAATCGCTTTGAAAAAAATTGGGCCTTTTCGAAACATGAAAATCTACATTTTCCTCAAATTTCATTAAAATTGGATCATTTTTGTGAAAGATAAAAATGATAAACGAAAAACTCGGTTTTTGACGTTTTTCTCCATTTTTTGAGGTTATGTCGAAAAATGGTTTGAACAAAAGCTCTAGATCTTTTAATTATCTACAACGTTTACATTTAACGTTTTGCGATAGGAGGTCTACTTTTCTCAGAAATCGCAAAAAAACACGTTTAACCCCCTAAAACTCACATTTTGGCTCCCCCGCCCCCTTTCCGGTCATCTGCTGCGGTGCTCTCGATTTTTCCTTGTTTAAGTAGCATTCATCCTAAATTTTCCCACCTTCCATATACTGCTAAGAATTTTTCTAGTTTTTGGCTTTTCAAAAGCGTATCTGCACTGGTCTATTTACGGAATTTTTGAATCAAATTTTTGACAACAGTGTAGTTGCTGTAGTTGTGCTAGGAAAAAAAGAAAAGCGATGGCAGAAGGGAGAATTAATATCTAAAGCCAACAACAACAAGTTGGCTCTTGTGAAACCCCGTGCGATTCTTCATCGAATTTCAGAAGGAAATGGACGATAACAGACAATTTTTATGGGTTCCACTTAACGAACTGCGCAAATTCGAGCAAATTGATGTACTGAGCTTCAATTTTCCCCTGAGTTCCCATACAGTTTCACATATTGAATTCAGACAAAAATAAAGCCTGGTTCGCCCAACAGAACATGAAATTGAGTTTAAAAGTAAAAGCTCGCTAAAAAGAGAGTAATCAACGGAAACAATGAAATATCATTCCAGTGAGCTTTTGCATTTCTAACATCTGGCGAGAAAGCAGCAACAGTTTCAAGTATGAACTGAACATGCCAGCCAGCGAAGCCACTTATACAGATTGAATTGAACTTTACTGAACTGAGGCCGGTGAACAAGGAGCAATTACAGGCAAATTCTCGCCACAAGGATTTTTTCTCTTCTCATTTCGTTCATTTACGTCTTTTAAAAATTCTTGAAATATAATTTAAAAGTACAATAACAGCGCCCTCAAGTTTATATCAATCATGGTGTTGACCAATAAACAATTCAGAGCCATCGGAAAAAAATTTCCTTTGTGTGAGTGAATATGGTACTTTTTACAGAATTTTCAAAAAGTGCTCCAAAAAAAAATGAGAGATATTTCTCTCACTTGGATCTCTAGAAACATCCTGCACGAGGAGAAGTGAAATTTCCCCGTTTTATCTTGCATGAGAAAATTTGTTTAATTTCTTGAATCCATGAGAATTCTTTTCAATTTTTTTTTGTGCGAAGTTTTAATTTTTTGCGCCCCTGACAAACTGCGCCCGGTGCAAGTGCACCATTCGCACCTATGAAAGCGCCGCCCCTGACCTCCATAGCCAGGTTTATGTATATAGTTTTCATGATTGGTATCTGTTGGTATTTTTGTAATGGCGCTTGAAAAAGAATTGTCGATATCCTTATTGGAAATTTTTTCTTCGCATTTAATTGATATGATTTGTACGTGAAATCGGTTTGTTTTATTAAATGAAATAAAAAAAAGTAAAATCGTTCTAAAAAAGGATTGTAGCAACGATAGTGGTGTCAAATTATAAATGCATTAACCGAAAAGTAACAGTAGTAACGTTAGAGTGCGTTTACATGTTACTCTCATTAGGCTGGCGTACACGGGTCAATATTTAACACTTGGTTAACCGGTTTGTTATCATACTCTCGGAGTACATGGGTCTTGCTTCACCAAGATTAACTTATTATCTTTAGATGGGATATCAACGGCTATGGCCGAGTAATGTTTCTTTATCTATAAGGCATTTGTGCATGTGTTAGTTTTTAAGCAAAAATTTTTGTTGAACAAGGTACAGTACTTCCCTCTCTTGCTATTGACCCAATTTTTATGTTAAAATGGACTTTATTTAGTAGTTTTCGACAAAGGCATAATATGTGAAAAAGAACAAAAAATATCAAAGTTGGCGCAGCCGAGCGGTTACTTTAACAATTTTAGTTAGGTTCAGTAAAGAAAATCGATACAGTTCGAAACGAACGTTGGAAAATCGTTGATGCATTGTGTGTCGGAAAGCATATGTCCAATATCAATATGGTCGTCAGATATGTTCATAACTTTTACTTGCAATCCACAATGGGATGGGACTGAATCATGATGCATGTTAGAAATATTCAAAGCGGTATTCAAGAGCATTGATTTCTGAAAATGTAATCGGGAACAATGGTTACCCAATGTGTCTTCGTCGACCGACTAAGGTCAATGGCAAAGAGATAGCTTGGAAGGTTACGATTGTGAAGCTGACAATCGTTGGGTCGTACTCATTCGCCATTATTGTCCAAGACGTTCAATGCTCTCATAAATGTTGAATTTTGCAATTCCGTCGAATCAATCAAATTTATATTCAAATATATAATGAAGGGGAGCGACATGGTTGTTTTTGGTGCTGCTAATGCAAATGCGATCGGCAAAATAACACAATATTAAATGGGACGTAATGTTAGCAATAATCTAGCGGTATGGCAATTTCTTTGATTCGCCATTCATAAAAGATATGCAACTGTTGGTCATTTGGTTGGACATCTAGAAAATGGCCAGCCTATATATTGTACAACGGATAATGCTGCGGAAAGAGCTGAATGGTAACCATCCACCACATTGATGGGTGCAGCGAGGCGCAACGGGTTCCAGCTAGTTTTCTAATAAAAATACCTAGTGATATATAAAAATGAATCATTGTTTTGTATGTAATCGATGTTTGAAAAATTGGCTGTATGAGATGACTGATTGAGTGTGGTTTATGTTAGAAGACCTCAATAGCAAGGTTTATGTATATAGTTTTCATGATTATGTCTGTTGGTATTTTTGTAATGGCGCTTGAAAAAGAATTGTCGATATCCTTATTGGAAATTTTTTCTTCGCATTTAATTGATATGATTTGTACGTGAAATTGGTTTGTTTTATTAAATGAAATAAAAAAAAGTAAAATCGTTCTAAAAAAGGATTGTAGCAGCGATAGTGGTGTCAAATTATAAATGCATTAACCGAAACGTAACAGTAGTAACGTTAGAGTGCGTTTACATGTTACTCTCATTAGGCTGGCGTACACGGATCAAGGAAAATAACCTCTTGAACGAAGTAGACGTGCCGATCGTGTTGTCGCGAGTTCACTATTATAAAAATACTTTCGCCCTTTCTTACCTCAATCAATCTGTTAATCTAGCTATTATAATTAGTGTTCCATTCCGGGAGTGTAAAGTTTTAAATGAATAAGTTTTATATAAACATTAAACTTTATAGTTCATATTCTAAAACCTACTTTCTCGTCACAATTTAATTGGACTTTGAACCTCTTAATTCTTATTTATTACATCACCGCTCAACATAAAAAAAAAATGTATAAGTGCAGTAACAACAATTGCCCAGGTGATGAAACCGAAGGGGTATCGTGCAACGGAGTATGTGAAAGCTTTTTCCACGCTTCTTGCATTGGACTTTCCCGCACGGCTATCAAGTATATGAAAGAATATCGCAGAACTTTCAAGTTCTACTGCTCAGATTGTAAATCAATAAATCTGTCTCATATCTTGCTAGCTGTTAAGTCCAATAACGATAATGTTTTAAATTTGAGCGAGATTATTAACAGCATGAGAGCGGACTTCAAAGCTCGCAATGAGAAAGCTCTGATTATGGAAAAAAACACACAACTCCTCTTGGAGAATGTTGACGAGCTTTCGCGAGTAGTCGATCGAATGGATGATAATTATCAAAGTTATTCCAAAAACTTTGAGCTTATAAAATCCAGATTGGACAATCTATCCACTAATGACGCAGCGAATGACTCTATGATTGACCACCTATCGAAGCTAATGAAATTCGAGTTGAATTCGATAAACTCATGTGTTAAAAAAATAAAAATTAATACGGACAACAATACACACATTACTGACCATGAGCAATCACTGCTGCACTCCAAAATCCATGATACCTTTGAAAAGCTCTCTCTGCTAGACGGCACCATGGCAAAGCTCAAAACTGACCTAAAATTGCAGTTTTGTGATCTTGGAGCTGAATTATTAAATCTGAAAGAATTAATCACTTGTGAAATAAATAAACACAATGACGCAATAAATACAGAAGTGAACAATCCTACAATCCGGAATGGTGAAATGAACAATCCTACAATCCCGCTCTCCGAGGAACTTGAAGATCACCTGTTAAATAGTGCAACCTCCTATACCAGAGATAATATAAGCAACAACAACTACGGGGACAACTTCACTTTTGGTCCTCCTAATCTTACCGAAAATCTACATGTTCAAACTATATCGATCTCATCGAGCCCATCTCGCAATTTACCACCACTGCACTTGCCTCAACAAATCGTCCACAAATTTGGAACCGTGTGGTCTGCAAATGAATGGGAGGATAGATTAAAGAAAATAAGTGCAAGCAACAAGGTCGGTATAGATTTGAGAAAAGCTAGTAAGACAAATAAAGTTCCTCGCGGCGCTAAAAGAAGGACGGCCAACACATCTACCACTGCGCTATCCGGAACTGACGTATCAGCATATTTCCTCAAAGGTGCTCCTTTACGAGCCGATCCATCTTGGGTATATGACCTCTTCAGGACCGAATTCGGCATAAATCTGCACAATTGTGAGCCTGTCATTTTCAAAAAAAAGAATATGGAGAAACTGAAGAACTTTAGGCTGCTTATGCCATCCAGATACGAATGGCTTTTCTTCAACTCGAAAACGGATGTCTTCAGGTGGGACAATCTCACTCTATGTCACTGGAACAGTAGGTTAAGTAGAAGTACTAATGTCATAACAAATAAATGTGAAAAGAAAACTAACACTAAAACTAAGGTTAATTTAAGCTCTACTAAACCTAAACCCAGTAAAATTAGAATTAGTTCTAACGTAATTGTAAGCTCCACTAATCCAACCAATGCTCTACCCATTTCATCCTCTATTCATAAATCTAAAAGTAATCCATTCACATCGTACCCTAACTTTTCACGCAGCCACATCGTCGTCGGCGGTCGCTCATATGCTAATGTTAACGAGATTCCCAGAAGCCACTCGCCTCTGTTAAACAAGTCGCAGCATCAGCCTACTGTAGTGAACCCAACGTAACCAACGGACCCATCTGTAGGCAGCACTATTAACATCCCCACCCCAACCGCCCTGCCATTTTTAAACCAGCATCAGCCTACTGTAGTGAACCCAACGCAACCAACGGACCCATCTGCAGGCAGCACTATTAACATCCCCACCCCAACCGCCCTGCCATTTTTAAACCCTCTCCAGCCCCCGATCGTTAAAAATACCCTAATTTCGGCAGAATCGATTGATAATCGATATTTGCTATCTCGTTTACGAGAAAGTAAAGTTTACGATAGTGTAAGGCTGTTCCTTGCTTACATGTACAACAAACCTGACTCCACATGTATACAAGGCAAAACCAGGACCAGTCTGATCATCGCGATCCAACAGGAAGGTTTACCAACCAATCGTGATACCCTGCACACACTTTTTACCAAGTATCATGAGCAATATGGAATATCCTCCGAACAAGTAAGCAAGGATCTTGCAACTTACGCCTCCCATGTTCGGGCACTACATGTATCCCAGCTGCAAAAGAGCCGTGACGAAAGGAACCGATACTATCGCCCCTAACTAGTCACTCCCCCAATGAATAACAACACCTCGACCCCCCACCCAAAACTTTACAAACATGACGGCATAAGACTTTTTTACCACAATTGCAGTGGAATGAGAGGTAAAATAAAGGATCTCTACATCGACTCAAAATCTTGTCTCTTCAGTGTGCTCGTGATCACTGAAACGTGGTTAAATGACACATTCCTAAATGAGGAGATATTAGACTCCAGCTGGACAGTCTATAGATGTCATAGAGACTACAACTCCACCGGTTTTTCAAGAGGAGGCGGAGTACTTATAGCTGTCAAGGACTACTTAAATTGTGAACTATTAACAACCAATCACGCACAATTTTTCGAACATGTTTTTGTTCGAATCAAATTGGGCAAGAAAAACATACTCATCGGCACTTTCTATATACCCCCCCTTTCTGACGAATCTAAGTATGATGATTTACTTCATATTTTAGATGAAGTTAACGACTCACTATGCAGTGACGATGACATATTTGTTTTGGGCGATTTTAAGCGTCCCACTCTTTTATTTATCCCTGACGAGGAAGGTAACCTTCTTCCAATTAATGCCATAAATGCTATCGATATAAAGCTTATCGACTCTTTTTATGGCAATGACTTATGTCAAATTATCAGGCAACCAAACTCTTCTGGTAAATGGTTGGATCTGATTTTCACTAATTCCTATGAGGAGGTAATTATCCTACCCGCTTCCGATGAGGAAAACCAATTCACCAATTCTACTCACCATTCCGCTTGGGTGGTTGAACTCCGCGCCATCATTTCTGACAATGTTACGTCATACAACAACTCAATAGTATATGACTTTAAGAACGCAAATTTCAATAGCATTGGTTTCGGATTGTCCCTTGTCGACTGGGAGTATAGGCTTTCAAGCAATGATCTTGACGAAGTAGTGTCGTCCTTCTACACTATTATCTTCAACATCATTTATCGGAACATAAATTATCGGAACCTTGGCTTGATAGTAATATGCGATCTCTGCGTAATCAGAGAAATAAGTTATATAACATGATTAGAAAAAACATACACGTAACGGCGGAAGTCAAATTAGAATACGCTAGGTTAGCCTCTGAAATCTCACTTAGGTCACGTGAGGCCTATAAGACTTACTTAAACACCATCGGAGAAAATATTATATACGACCCTAAAAAATTCTTTGACTTCGTTAATATAAAACGAAAAACTTCAGGTTATCCGTTAACTATGACAACTGGTAGCACACACTCCTCATGCCCCAAAGAAATTTGTGACATGTTTGCTGATAGGTTTAGTGAAGTTTTTTGCCCGAATAGTACAGCGCACACTGACTTTACAAGTACAGAAATGCCAGCACTCCTAAGCAATTTGTCTTTGACGACTCAAGACATAATGATTGGTTTAAACAGTCTTGATAACAATAAAGGTCATGGTCCTGACACTCTTCCCCCTAGTTTCTTGAAATACTGCTCAAAGCAAATGTTACTCCCTCTTCAAATAATATTTAATAAATCATTGTCAATAGGAGTGTTTCCATCGCTGTGGAAAAAATCTTATCTTACACCAATCCATAAGGCAGGCGATAAGCACTTGGTGGACAACTATAGGGGGATTGCCATTCTCTCTTCAATCCCAAAACTTTTTGAAAAACTTGTTTTCGACAAGATAGCTCCCGTCATTGACCCACTTCTTAACGAGCAACAGCACGGATTTAGAAAAGGGCGTTCAACCACCTCTAACCTTATGATCTTAATCTCTGAACTGTTATGTGGTATGGAGAATGGTTATCAAAGTCTCTACGGACTTTAGCGAAGCCTTTGATCGTGTTGACCACCATATTTTAATAACAAAACTTTCAAAATTTGGAATATCCGGTGCTGCCCTGAAATGGATAAGATCTTATCTTGACGGAAGAACTCAGGTGGTTAGATTTCAAGGATTTCTATCTAAAGAAATCGACGTGACTTCCGGTGTACCCCAGGGCAGTCATCTAGGCCCACTCTTGTTTAATATATTTATCTCTGATTTATCTGACGAACTGAAGGATATTCCACATCTCTTTTACGCAGACGATTTAAAAATATACAACATCATAAGGTCCCAAAGTGATGTATTGTTCTTTCAATCAAAACTGAATGCTCTGCAAGACTGGTGCACAACGAATAAACTACATCTCAACATCGCTAAATGTCACTCAATCACCTTCTCACGAAAAAAAATATACAGCGTTGGCAGTATTATCTGAACGACAAGGTCCTTGACCATGTCGATCAAATTAGGGATTTAGGTGTTGTTCTAGACAACAAGTTAAATTTTAATTTGCATTATGACAACATTACTGCCAGAGCCAACAAGCTGTTAGGTTTTATTAAGAGAAGAACTAAAGAATTTAGCAATGTTTGGGTTATTAAAACTCTTTTCTGTTCCCTTGTCCGCCCAATCCTGGAATACGCTTGCCCGATATGGGATCCCATATTCCAGGTAAGTAGTAACAGGATTGAATCAATACAAAAAATTTCTTCTTTTCGCGCTACGTCATCTCCACGACCCGCGCGATTATCTTAGTCTACCACCCTACACGAACAGGCACAAAGCATTATATCTCTTACCACTGTCATGTAGGAGAAAGTTGCTTATCTCATGCCTCACCTTGGACGTTTTAAACAGTAACCTCAAAGTGCAGTTTCTATTGGATAGAATTAAGTTCAATGACGATGTCCGACAGACGAGACACATGAAATTGCTTAAGGAATATTCACATCGCACCGAGTATGCCAAGAACGAACCTGTTAACAGATGTTGTGTGGTCTTCAATACCTACAAATCCTGTTTTCCCCCCTCCATAAGTAAGCATTGTTTTAAAAGAAAATTTATATCCCTATTATCATCCTAGTCTGTACTAATCAATATAGCTTAAGTTATATTTATGTACTATAATAAGGGCAATGATGTAAATTAGTTTAAATGTGCCTTGTTTTGGCTTATTAATAAATAAATAAATAAATATTTAACACTTGGTTAACCGGTTTGTTATCATACTCTCGGGGTACATAACTTATTATCTTTAGATGGGATATCAACGGCTATGGCCGAGTAATGTTTCTTTATCTATAAGGCATTTGTGCATGTGTTAGTTTTTAAGCAAAAATTTTTGTTGAACAAGGTACAGTACTTCCCTCTCTTGCTATTGACCCAATTTTTATGTTAAAATGGACTTTATTTAGTAGTTTTCGACAAAGGCATAATATGTGAAAAAGAACAAAAAATATCAAAGTTGGCGCAGCCGAGCGGTTACTTTAACAATTTTAGTTAGGTTCAGTAAAGAAAATCGATACAGTTCGAAACGAACGTTGGAAAATCGTTGATGCATTGTGTGTCGGAAAGCATATGTCCAATATCAATACGGTCGTCCGAAGTCAGAACTTTAACATACCCAATACCTACTGCCCTTTATTCTACTTCTAGATTCGGTACACCGTAGACGATTACTACCGATCAGGGATCCCAATTTGTATGTATCTTACTCAAGTCACTAACGAATTCGCCAGGAGCAAAACATAAACACACTACCACTTATCATCCAGAATCTAACAGAACCATAGAACGATGGCACCGTTTCTTCAATTCTGCAATTATTTGTCACGCTTCTTCTTGGCTCGAATTACTTCCGAAGGTACTCCTGAGTCTACGGACATGCTAGAAAAAAGATCTGGATTGCCCAGCTGCAGAACTTTTGTAAGGTTTTCAACTGGGAATTCCAGGACAGTTTCTTCAAAGCGACTTAGATGATCACATAATTGCAGAACCTTTCAATTTGAACAAATTTCAGGAGTATATGCATCAAATTCGACCAGCAGCACCAGCTAACCACATTAAACCCAGAATTTTTATACTCAAAGACTTACATACCTGCACGCATGTTTTTGTGCTTACGGCTTCCGTCAAGCACCTTCCTCGGGTCCATACAAGATAGTTAAAAGGATAATTGACAAGGCTTTCATCAACTTTAAAGGACAGGAGAGAGTAATCAACACTGCTAGACTGAAACCGCCTTATATACAAAAAGTTGATGCTACATCAGAACAAGGTGATTTATCCTATACTCTTGCTCCTAACTTGTTTTCTCTTTCTGTGGATACTAAACGTTACTCACATTTAATCCTTTGATATTTAATCATTATTATTATTATTATTTATTATATTAACAACGAAGTACACACGATTTACATCTTTAAGAGTACACTATATATAAAAAAATAAAATAACTACATAATACAAACTACATAATATAAACTACATAATAACCTTAATAAACTATGAGACGGACGGGACGAGAAAGACGGAAAAATGCTGGAGTAAGGGCCAAGGAAGGAAAAGAGCAGGAGATAGAAAAAGACAGAAAATACTAAAGAGAAGTAGAGGGAGATAGAAAGAGAGATGCCTGCTTTCTGAATGTCATGGCTGTGCCTATTCTTTGAATATTGCTAGGAAGGTTGTTCCAAAGTCTAATCGAATGCGCAAAGAAAGATTGCCGGTATATAATATTAAAATATTTGTAATAAAGACCCATAAGTGGATAAATCGTAAATCGTAAATTGAAAATCTAACAAATTCGATATCAATACCCGTGGATTCAACTTCTAACAGATGGCTCATAAATCATCACTCTGCCCCCTTCTTAGCACTGTTCGTCCCGAGCAGTTGTCCATCGTGAATCCGGCTGATGATATGGGCACAGCCTATCTATGTGCACAATCTTCTCAATTCAATTTTTCTTTGCCTTGAGTCCTTGTTGAATCCTGTAGACCACATCGACCACGACGACCATTGGCGCTCCAGCTTACGAGATTACACTTGCGTCTTTGGGAGTTGAACAACCAAACTAGGTCCCTTTCCTTATATCCCCTACTGTTCGCTCAGAGGACGTACCTTGGTATTATTCTATGACTGGTCGTCTTAAGACTCTCAACTGAAGCTCCGACGTTGTATCGTCGCGTTTCTTCTTACGCTCTTACTCGATGACCCTTAGTGCCGGCACAAACTTCGTAATATCCTTCCGTATTTGAAGCCAGTAGAATCTTTCCTTAATTTTTGCCAGATTTTTTTGTTGACTTCCAAATACTCTCCTGACGGGTTATTATGACACTTCTCTCAGTTATGCTAGTACGAGGGACTAGCACCTGCATTCGATAAGAAGTACTATCAGCGGTTTCCCATTTGCTCTTCAATACTCCTCCTTCGATGTGTATTGAATCGCATTGGGCCCAATAGCTTTTCTTTCCGCTTCCTTTCCATGATAAAATCGAAGAAATGTCTGGGTCGTCGCGATGAGCATCTCGAAGTCCCTGGTCCTCACATTCTATACTTGGCTCAGTCGTCCTCTGGCACTTTTCTTTATTACGACAGCGATCTTCAAAACCTGGATCGCATGTTTGCCGGACAGTGCAGTATCCATTGGAATTTTCCTGTTGCGATGTTTCATCATTCCTTCTCCAATGTCCAGTAGGATTCCGTGTGTTGTCATAAAGTCCAAACCGAGAATACAGTCATTTACCATGCCTACTACTACCTACCAGGAACGAATGTGTAAACTCTATGTCGCCGAGTACTTCATCCATCATTGTTTCCCCATGTAATTGCACTGGCTCTCCTGTTACAGTTTTAAGAATTCGCCGGTCCGCATTCTACCGACCAAGTCAGCATTGGTAATTGTGCATTCTTCAACACCATCTTTCCCCTCGATGACAAGGCTGTTGTTGCTACGCTGCAGTTAGATGATGTTGACGATGACATCAGTTGCTTCAATTTTCCCCACCGACTCCCTCTGGTAGCCTTTCTGGCGTTGTCCACATTTTCCAACGCATGTTGCGTCACTCCTACTCCCTGGATATTCCCTCCTTCGCTTTCAACATCTCCTTTGGCTTAACTCACCATAGTTCCAGCATCGTAGACGACGACGTACTTCCGAGGTGTTGATTCGATGGAAAATGTTCTCAGTCGTGTTGCTTCCCATGAGGTGGACTGTACTTCTTATGTTTGCTTTACTGCCGTCTTCTTTCCGGCCAATCTGGGTTTCTGTTGCTGATCCCGGTCAATAAATGAGTTACTATCTCGTTAATGTAGTCTTGACCAAAACTAGGATAAGCCAGATGCACTAGCCTTTCGATATCGGCGTAGAGTTCTTCAATTTCTTCATTTTCGAGTTTTTATTTAATTGAATTCTCCAGTTTTTCCATATCAATCCTGACATTTTCTTTCACGTTCTCCAGTTTCGTAGTCATTAGTTCGGATTTCTGCTCAGTCTGGTTCCCCTGCTCTCCTCTTTGAGCTCTGCGAACGAGCGTTCATGAGCTACTGCTAAACAATTTTTGCTCATTTTTAAAGCCAACCCTTCCGCCTTGATCTCTGTTAATGCACGTTCTTGCGCTGCTGATGACCGTTCTTGCACTGCTGATGACCGTTCTTGCGCTGCTGATGACCGTTCTTGCAGTTCCTTCAACTCCACTGATCACCGTTCCTCCGCTTCCTTCATCGCCATCAATGTCTTGAAAAGTTCTGCCATGATTGTTGCCTCTTCTGCCTCCCACGGATGACAACGAGCGTTTACTTAATTCTCTTTTTAAGTATACAGAGCGTAATTCCACTAACTTTCGACTCATTTTATTGTTATGTCATTATTTCGCACTCACAAAATTTCAATTTCAGTCACAATTGTTTTTCAAGTTTACTTATTTCACTTCTTTCTTAATTAATCCCACTTCTGACATCAATTGTTACGTTCTTACCGCTTAACGATTAACTTTGAATAAGCACTGACTAAGAATACGGACCTTAGAGACCTTATCACTTGCAAATTAATATCTCACACTATTAAATTCTATTTATCGCTCTTTTTTTCAATCACCACTTTTCGCTTTAGGTCACTTTAGAATACTTTCATTGCTTTTAAAATCAAAACGGACTCTCAAATGCCGTTTCCACCACATTTACATATCCAAGCTCCTCCTTTATCTAACTTCTAGATCCTTCGTCCATTTTCTAGTCCGTGGTGGAATATTCTTTTTTTGCCGAAAAGTTTTGAGAAGCTTTGTCTTCAATTATCGTTCTTTCTAATAGATCTAGAGTCTAATAGATGGCGCCATATTAACATTGTAGATAAATTCAAAACCTAAAAGTTGTAATCAATAATCGTTAGGTTAGGTGGCCCATAAATCACCACAATCTTATTTTCCCCAGGTTAGATTATTGCCTGACTCACGCCAACCTTAAGCTTAGTACTAAGCTCACGTGAAATGAAATTGGGCATTTTGGGCCAGTGAAAAAACAACCGAGATGAGTTAATAAGCTGTGGGTAACTTTGTAACAAAGCGTTTTCCATTCTGTAAAAATAAGTTTAAACAAATCCGTCCAAATAAATGCATACATCAATTAACAAATAAATATTGCTAAATATATAATGTTAATTACATACTTTTTAATAATAATTCACACCACGCCTTTCGACTTCACTTTTTGCGTTTTTTTAATTGAACATTTAACAGTTCCCAACTTTTCACGCCAAAAAAATACCCAAGCGCATTCGTTTAAATGAAATGAAAATGAAATTTCGTGGTGAATGCATGCCGCGCCATCTGTTAGAGAGCAGAAGAGAGAAATTCCATTTCACGTGAACTTAGTACTAGGCTTTACTTGGAAGGGCCAGCCTGATCAAATTACCCTACCCTCTTTCATAAGATAGTTACCAATGGCCACAACTAGAAGATAGTCCTGGTACTTCGATGAGTCCGAAATAGTTTCGGCACGTTCATATTTTAATATACATACAGTACTACAAATTATTCCCCCTTCTGCTGATGACTGACAACTAAGATTTGTCTGGAATTCATTATTACTTCAATTGTTGCTATACTATATTCGTGGTCGCTCCTAATCGCCGGCCGTCGCTATTTAGAGACAGAAGATTTTCCTTATGTTTTTCTTTATGTAAGAGAGTCAAACATTTTTTACAATTTCCTTATAACATTCGAAAAATGCAACCTTGAGTTAGGCAATTCATAACTGTTTATCGAGAAGACCCTCAACATTTTCACCCTAGGATTTCATCTTTAAAATTAATATATTAAGCTTTATTATTTTTTCGGAAACCAATTTTTATAAAATACTAAAAACGGGTTGATATTTAATGCAGACGTAGAGACTGACACAAAAGGTCCTTGAACTACAGAAGATAACCTGACATGACGCCTGCATCTCTGTTTAACTAAAGAGATAAGGTGATATTACAACAAGTAAACCACCAAAAAGGTCAAATTCTCTGGTATCCATCAAAAATCCCAGCACAGCCATCCATCGTCCTAGAATAATATGATTCCTAATATCCTTTCTACGAAGGCAAAAGTTATTTATAGCGAAAGGTGAAAGTAATTCAACCTGAAGTTGGTATCTCTGTCACCCACACTTATTGTGTGAATGTATTACAGGGTGAAGTAATTAATTAATAGCAAACGAAAGCCAACCCTTCCCTTTATGGTGACATTAGTAGGAAGTGACAATAAGCAAAGGACGTGCAAATAGTCCATTAGAGCTTCAGTGTCCTTCGAATAATGTACAGGTTGATATGTATGTACATATATATGTACACGCAAACTAAACCACTTCATTGGTATATATGTATGTGCATATGAACGTTGAACCTAAATGTAAATACTTTTGTAATACACAAAGCGATAATGCCCCGAAGCGTTTTCGTTACATACTAGAACTAATGTCATTAATGCTCAGGTTATCTTTGCTCGTGACAGATATTGCCAAATGTCCACCTCTGTCACTGATTACGTTCCTTAAACGAATAGTCATTCCGGTTTTACACCCCATTCTTTAAGAAAGGCCATATACAATGGTGCATACACAAACCCACGGTCAAAGGTACTGATCCAAGGGCTAATGATTAATAAATAAACAAATTTGAAATAATCACGCAAATAATCAATTAAAGAGCCGTACCTGAGCGCAGTTTCGAAGAAATATATTTTCCAGGTGATATAAGCGATTTGTGGTGAAAAATGGCAGTCAGAAGCCGGAAATCTACGAAAGCAGGAGCCTGGTGGACGTGATTGCATGCAGTGAATTAAAACTTAGTATTGAAAGAGGATTTATTTAGTTACAAATCAATGCGATACATTTTATTATTTGTAAATTTCATCTTGCTTTGCTACTATTGCAGTGGACAGACAAACTATTATAATAAAGCAGTCATACCTTCTTAGTCCCGAAAGTATATGAAATTGTTTTGTAGCTTTTCATTGATTTTCCGATATGTTTGCCGGACACAAAGGGTACAGGTAATCCTTGCTTCACAGGACACTTTATATAATCAAGCAAAAATTGGGATACACGTAGGGATTTCATTGATTGTAATTATAATTTTGTAAATTTGTCTAGAAGGAACAACGATTGAAAATAAGGATCATTTATTTGTTAAGGAAAAGGATATGCGCTGAGGACGAAGAACGTGTCTTTGCGGTTCCACGTCGCTTAAGTGTAGCGTGCTTCGCGAAAACAATTTCTATAATAATAACAGATTATTTTCAGATCATTTTGTAAAAATATTACTTTTGCAGCTAAGGATTTAGAGCAGGAGCGTGTTTATTTTGGTGGAGCACCTAAATAATAAAACTGTCCCTCAACCTACACCCACACTCGAGTATAAATTTGACTAGCCCCCAACTGGCATACAGTAGGCACGGCTACAAATACAGTCTATCTAAATATATAAAAATCTCGTGTCACAGTGTTTGTTATCGAACTCCTCCGAAACGATTTTGACGTGACAACGTCTATTAAATCGGTTTAAGATAGGACGCGCGTGTAAAAATGTCCCGCACAATGTCCCGCACACAAAAAAAAATCATATCTCCGCCCCCATACATGTTAGGGGGGTGGTTAATGGCTCAAATTTTTCGTTAATTTATCCTCTACACGGGAAAAATACATTCATTCACCTTATTGACGTGACAACGTCTATTAAATCGGTTTAAGATAGGACGCGCGTGTGAAAATGTCCCGCACACAAAAAAAATTTGCTTCGAAATATATAATTTATTAATTGAGAAAATAATACAAAACGTAATAACAGACGTTGTTACGTTCAAATTAATAGACGTTGTCACGTTAAAATACGGACGTGATACTACTGTATATTTGATAGGTCTGAGAATAGGTCGTAGGCTACTTTTTATACCAACCAAAAGGAACAGATGAAAAATCTCAAAGAGAGATAATTTTGGGAATTTTCACTTCAGTTTAGTTTCAATAGCTGCATGGCCTACCTATTGTTTGACAGCTTCGTTAATGTAACATTGTCATTAAATTAAATCATTCTATTCCATGACAATTTCATATTTACGCAACTAGGCCATGACGGTATTGAATCTAAACTGAAAATCAATAACCAATATAGTATACTTTATATACAGGTAGATCCATGGCCGCCGTCTTAAGAGGGCGGATTACCACTTTCTTCACAACCCCTTCGACATGGGTATCAAATGAAAGAGTATGATAACTACCCTGGAAACATTACGAGTCGAGATCGAATCGAAAACGAGACGCGAAATCTTCGAGACGAGAGTCGATATCGAAACGAAAAAGATTTGTAAACGACGAAAACGAAATGCTATAGCAAATCGCTTTGACGACTCGATAGCGACTCATAGGAACAGCTTTGAATCGGGTGGGCGAGAAAATGATTGTAAGAAAATATAAACAAACAAGTGCTTTCAAAAGATATTATATAAATATAAATATTCAAAAAAATCAAAAAAAATCATTTGTCAGGTACAGGTTACCGTTTACGATTACGGATCGAGAATCAAGTTTTTGGAGAGTAATTCTCGATTCGTAAACGAATCCTTAAAGCGACGAGTCGAGAACCAAGCTTTCGGCGAGCCATTGTCTACTCGTAAACGGGTCGTTAAAGCAAAGAGTCGATAAAATGTTAGCAAGGTAGTATACTCAATATACCGTTAGATCCATGGCGGCCGTCTGAAGACCCTTGTTCTTTGAGGCATTTCTGTGTAAAATACATATCTCGAAAAATACCAAGACAATGGATGGATTTAATTGGCTATTATTGGCTTATGGGTGCGGCGAGGCGTACCGGGTACTAGCTAGTATAAATATAATTGGACTGTGTGTCTGTGATTTCAAAATAATTGTGTTTTTCTAAGTTCTATGGTTATTTGCACGATATTAAAACAAAATCACGCATTTTTTAAATTTTTTTTGTGTGTGTATGTCTGTCTGTTTGTCTGGGCTAATCTCGGAAAATGCTAATCCGATTGTGATGGGACTTTCACTGGAAAATTCAGTATTTTTGCGGTCATTAGTATTTAGCTCTACTTGTATTTATATGTATGTATGTAAACAAATCTTGAACTGGATTTTGACCAACTTCCATATAACCGATCAACTTCAAATTTTGCACACATGTACAGTTCACGTGGACATTTGAGCATTTAGTAAAAAAAATCAAGGTGGGCGATTCAAGATGGCGTCCGAATTTCGCAATTGTGACCCCTGACCCCCGACAAGGATATCAAATGAAAGGGTATGAGCTATCTTTTGTTTAACCATTGATGTTAGTAAGAAGGCATAAGCATCCCCGATAATAAACAAAGGTAAAAGTGTGCATGTTCCTTATACATGACACTTTGCATTACTCCTCGCTTAGCTATCGGTTCATATTGCTTCCAATTTCTACAAGCAAATACTGCTTTCTGATTTCGTGAATTCGTAAACTCAAAACTTTCGAAAATTTTCCTACGCGACGCTCTCCACTAGGGATGGGCAAAAGTGGTCTTGTTCTTGCAGTCTTGTCTTGTTCTTGCACATATAATTGGACTGTGTGTCTGTGATTTTAAAATAATTGTGTTTTTCTAAGTTCATATGGTTATTTGCACGATATTAAAACAAAATCACGCATTTTTAAAATTTTTTTTGTGTGTGTATGTCTGTCTGTTTGTCTGGGCTAATCTCGGAAAATGCTAATCCGATTGTGATGGGACTTTCACTGGAAAATTCAGTATTTTTGCGGTCATTAGTATTTAGCTCTACTTGTATTTATATGTATGTATGTAAACAAATCCTGAACTGGATTTTGACCAACTTCCATATAACCGATCAACTTCAAATTTTGCACACATGTACAGTTCACGTGAACAAGAACAAGACTTAGTTATGCTTGCAAGAACAAGAACAAGACTAACTGTGCAAGAACAAGACCCAGAGCAAGATTTCTTGCAAGATTCTTGCAAAAATTCCACCTAAATTCATTCTATTAAAAACAAAAAACATAAAATTGATTATTATGCTCAAGTAATTATTATAGATACATGTATATGTGTATATATTTAGTACGATAATTACATAAGTACATAATGACTTTGCATGTCAACGAGATTCAGAATCAATATTTTTGCATTTCGAAGCAAAATTTTCCGGAAAGATTTAGGTAGATGTTCCACACTGCCTACTCTTTTTTTATCCAATTGGGTGGTCTGTTACTTTAATTCAATTTCTGGTGTTTAGGAAACTAGTCCTTCTTCTGTTAAATCCATACAAAAATGAAGATTCCTCATATTATATTAAGATAAAAATAAAGTTTAAAAAACCGATTTCAGGAAAAAACCAATCCCGTGATACACAAAAAAGGAAGAAATAATTGTTGGTAATTCTTAACAGCATTAATCGAATCAGAATGGATTTAGAAAGAAGAATCACTTATTTCACGTTTTTTCTAAAGTCAGTAATACATACAATACCTACTACATGCGAGAAAATACCTGGGCCTTGCAGTTTTTTCTTGCCTTGTCTTGGTCTTGCACATTTAGTAAGAACAAGAACAAGCCTTAGGTATATTTGCAAGAACAAGAACAAGGCTTAGGTATGTTTGCAAGAACAAGAACAAGAACAAGACTTAGCTATGCTTGCAAGAACAAGAACAAGACAGACTGAACAAGAACGAGACAAGAACAAGACTAGATTAGTCTTGTCTTGTTCTTGCGTTTGCTCATCACTACTCTCCACCAAGTCATTCTACCCGCAAACCAGGTTCATTCCAAAAACAAATTTTTGACTTTGGTAGGGTATAACTTTCATTTTTATTGTGTTAGATAGGTGGGAAAATTTTGCGTGCAGCGCTCCTTTATTCATGAAAAAGGATAAAGGGCTATAAAACTACAGGGTGATATGCAAAACGCTAAAATCTCTATCAAACGCCCTAGCTTCTAAACTGTTACAATTTCCCCGCCACCACTCATACGATTCGTCTATCCGAAAACCTACCCACAGCCAGCCGATTTGGAATTTTATACAATACACCCTGTTTATGTAAAATGTTTCAGCGCTTGCGTTCTGTCCTGAAAGGTCAAGTTTAGTTCGTTTTTGAAGTAAAACTTCTTTAGGGACGTTTGCTTAAAAAAATTTACATGAGAGTGAATCAATGTCATTCGTGTAACGCTCTCACACATGAAAAATCGTCAGAACTTTCGTATAACGATGGGAAAAGGGGCGGACGGGGTACAAGAGACGATTACACTCGGGGCTGTGTGTGCAACAGTTAAAATACACTCTGCCTTACTGCATAGATTTTCTGGCACGTTAGCTACGTTGTCGCCCAGACTTTGCTTTATCTCATTATAGGAATACAAATTCACCATTCTGTAGAGGTGAATTATTTCAGATTTTTCTTGTGGTTAGGTCACTGGCCGGGCTTATGCCGCGGACACTTTAGAGTTGACTGACATGTTGGAAGCGGCATATACGAGAAGAATTTTCGGGGGTGGTTTGGGTGCTTAGAATACCAAAAGGGAGTGGTGAATTAAATGTGTGAGGTGCTGTTTAAAATTGGCACCCACTTCCCCTTTGGTGAGATGTGCTTGATCTTTCCCCTTTTTAAATTACAATTTTTTTAACTTGCATAAATCGACGAATCTTTTATGTCAAAACATTACACTATTGTGAAAATCGTTCCTGATATGTTTTTTGGGTCGCTGATTACGAAAATCGGGGTCCCACAGTCTTAAAATATGCATGTGACCTTTAAATATGCTTAAAAACTCCCTTTTTTAAGGATTTTTGCGATAATTTTAATTAAAATAAAAAACAATCCAATAAAATACATTTTTTGCAAATATTTATATTCAAAAGTGGTTGATTTATAACAAAGCAAATTTTATGATAAGGGATAATAGTAAAGGGCTGAAACTATCCCTACATCGACTGAAAATATAAAGGTTTGTAAAAAATGTTTTTTCAACTTTATGCTTCGAATTCGGTTTAATCAGCCAAAATAAATTATTTTCAACTACGCATAGAAAGAAGAATTTGAAAAAAGGTTGATTGCATATCTTTTTGCTCCCTTTAAAATTAATTGGCTCCCTAAAAGATTGTATGGGACGAAGTAATCAGGTAATTGGCTAGGTGGCCATAAAGGGTGCCAATACCATACTCAAGTAGACTGGCTCCCGTTCGCGTAGGTAAAGCTTCATGTATGTGGTTGGCGGACTGCTTGGTAAAACAATACCTGGGTTTGGAATAGTCTATGCCGATGCGGATGCAATTATTAATGATCATGAATGTAGCGGAAGCGGAGCATGCATACAGCTGGTGACATATCCAAGCGTACATGCGTTCAATTAGTTGATAAATAATATAGAAGTGTGTAATGTGAACCCTGGGTTGGTTTGCCCGAAGAAGACAACCTCGGATCCGCATACAAAAAAAACTAAATAATTTTGAACAACAACAAAATCAAAGGATGTAAATCAACACATCGGCGGTACCCCGGGCCTCCAAAAAAGGGCTGGCTCGTCGGTGGGGTCGTGGGATGGCAGGACTCCAGAGGTACCACTTACATCGGTGCATCACCACTCACCTGTAATTGAAGGTCCTCCTATCATCAGGGCAGACGAGGATAACATATTGGAGCAAGGAGGGTGCCTGAAAACTAGAATTCATGGAGAGAGTGAACCGCCGCTAAGCCATAATAGTATGCCTTTAGCCCATCATTAGGAAATCAAGAATATAACCATCAACCAAGTTCATTAATATAACAGTTACATTTATTGATAAAACTATTTGAACACTATTGAACAACAAACTCAATTCCCAAATCAATAAAAAAAATTAAACAACATCAAGTGTACAAAGAGAACCTATAACTATCCATTATGTATCAAGAACGTTACCTATTACGATTTTCACAAACATCAAATAACACCGATACTACTCATATCTAAGTCGCTTGACCAGGTCGTAACGACCACATACTAACGGGATTAATTGTTCCCTGTAATTAATTAGTTACTACTATACTTAAACGCGCTGGTACCAGTCCGTTTGATGTTCCAATTATTTGAACCTGTGTTATGACAAGCAATCACAACCTTTACGACCTAGTCAGTGCGTTACAAACAAAACCAAACGGTTAGCAGCCCAAGCAATCTTGGTGCACTATCACTACCACTACTACTCATTAAATCACAACCAACCAATTGTAAAATATTGTAATAAAAAAACTTGACAATAAAAAAAATCTAAAAAATTAGAGTGTAAAACAAAGTAAACAAATCGATAAACTTCATGGTGTCAAACTTCATATGTAAATATTTGAAATATTAATCAAAATTATTCTAAGACAAAACAAGACAATTTTATTGATTTTAATCAGCTTTTATCCTTTTATATTGGTAATTCGTCAGAGATTCGTCTTTCCGAGATTTTCCTCCTTCAACAACGGTTCGGTGAAAACTTTAGTCGGATGCCCTGCGAGCTGGTTTAACCAAAACCAAAATTTAATTTTCTATTTTGCTTGGTGTCAGCCTAGTAATTTGGGACCTCGGGGTGCAGTACGATCGCACTAGGTACTCTTTTCGTATATACTTATTGCACAACCTTATCTCTAATGTAGATACTTATCTGAAACCATCTTCTGTTAACTCTTCAAGGCTTCATCCTCCTCCTCGTTGTTATTTTTGGTTTGTCGACTTCCTACATCCTCGCCGAGAATACTTTTCGGGCTTCATGAGTTATGTGTCTTGATGGGGGAGTTGTTCGGTCCTTTTCTAATTTCTACCTACACCTTGCTGAATCTCTGGTCGCTCCACTGGCAAACACCTATCGCTACCGTCTCCACCGCGGCCTAGAATCTCGGTGATTTGTCCAGCTCTTCCTTCTAGTTAATCGTCCTTCAATTTATTCTGGTTTGGGGTCTCCGGTTGGATATCCAAACACGGCAATTATTTTTTGAATTAATAGTTTCCCGAACTTTTCGGCACACAAAAAAAATGCGGACTGCTCAACAAAAATAGCTTTAGTCTTTAATTTTGTTTTGTTTTTTATTGTTCGTAACTGGTTCACAACACCTCCCGACCGAGACTGCCTTTTTTTTTCATTTTTTCTCAAAAAACTCCCCCTTTCTTCTTTTTTGTTTTCCCCAGGCCTCCCTTTTCCCCAAAAAAATCCTTGACTTTCTCAAAAAAATTACTTTTCTTCCTAACTCAGTATTTTCAAAAGAATTTTGCCTGAAAAGTTGCTATATGCCAGATTTCTATCCGGGGGGGGGGGGGTAAGTCCGCCGTTACAATCCCTCGGCTCCACAAACCTGACTTGCGAGGGAGTGAGGAGCCGAAAAAACGGCCTCAGTTTTATTTGTTGTTGAGCCCCATTAATACGGCTGAAGGTGTGGCTCGACCCATGACCCTGAGATTAGGAGTTCTATGCTCTAGCTATTGAGCAATCCAGGCCCTATGGAACTACAAGAACGATATAAAAGAAAAAAAATTAGAGAAGTTGGAAGTCCAAAAGAGTTGTTATGGTCCGCCGGGTGTCCTCGCAATACCACATTACCTTCGACTCAATCCGGTGGATCGCAAGAAGATGTTCCGCCGATTGTGACTGACCAGGCTGTCCGAGGGGGATAGAAATTATAAACGGATTATGCTGCAAGACGTCACCGCTTACTGAGATCCTAGGTCGCATAATTCCTAAGATCTCGCACTGTCCGGTCTCTCCGCCACAATGGACTGAGAGCAAAGGCTACCGTCCACGCGAACAGGCGGGTGCGATAAACCGAGGGGACCATGCCTCGGTAGGGAACTGGTCTGGCAGCCCCTGGTAGTCCACAACAAAAACTTGGCCCCAGACGACCAAGAACACAAGGAGGTGTACCACCGCTAGGGAAGCTACCTAAGCGGCTTAAGGCACCCTGTCAGTTAACCGGTGAAGCCGGCGAGATGCCTTATTAGGGCTACTCAGAGACGTGCTTTCGTTCGCCGTGGTTTCACTACCTATGTATGTCCTTAGCGTGATAAATACCTATGGATTTGCCGTGCATATCCTCCAGTTCGTATTGGCTACCACCAACCTTTCTTACTACTTGTGCTTTACCAAACTTATCAGCCAATTTGGCACTAAACCGCATTGCTTTGTTACTGATTGGGAAGGTTCGTCTGAACACTTCCTGACCAGGTTGAAAACTGACGACATTACAACGCAGGTTGTAAGTCTTTTTATGCCTGGCGTATGCTACTGAGTGGTTCTGTTCCACCCGCTCGCGAATTAGTTGTTATTGGTCTGTTGCGGCCACAACAGCTATATCTCCATCCTGTAGAGCTCGCAACTTTTCCAGAATTGGATAAGCTGATCCGTGTAAGATCATATGATACCCAAAGAGGGATTGATACGGAGATATGCCAATTGATACATGGTGGGAGCTGCGAAAGGCGCACTCAATGTCTGTTAAATGTTTGTCCCAATCGCGGTGGTCTTCTTTAAGGTAGGATCGGATGGCAGCCAGGACTGACCTATTAACACGTTCTGAGGCATTAGGATGCGGTGATTACACGGCAGTCCGTAAATGTTTCACACCGTACTCGTTCATCAGTCTAGCAAATTCTTTCGACACGAACGGCCGTCCATTATCCGAGAACACCACCTCGGGAACTCCGAAGGTATGGAATATGTGGTGTTCCAGGAAGTCTATGGCGGAACTGGCTGTTTCAGCCTTCACCGGATGGAGAAAACTGGACATGGTTCGGCGCTTTAGTCGATTTGCAGATCTCGCATTTAGAAATATATGCTTTAACCTGAATTGCCATGCCAGGCCAAAAATACTTCGTTCGTAGCTTGGCCAACGTTTTCGCTACCCCGCTATGAGCTGATTGAGGAGGCAAGTGGGCCGATTCAATGAGAGGGATTGTTAATTCCTGGGGAACCCATAACTTCCATGCAAGATCGTCAGCAACAGGGTCTCCTGTACGTGGGAATGTGCGATGGAAAACATAACACGTGGGCGAGCATTTCAGGATCTGTTCACGCAGTTGTACATATTCAGGGGATTTGAAGGACGGGGAGTCCAAGTCCACATCTTGACAAACATACAATTCATCGACGCCGTGCAGCCGCGATAAGGCATCAGGGACTACATTTTGACTGCCTTTGCGGTGTTCGATTTTGAAATCGAACCCCTGAAACTTTAAACTCCACCTTGCTAATCTGCCGTTGAGCTCCTTCTGGCTCATGAGCCATTTCAAACTTGCATGATCAGTAATGATCGTGAAAGCCTGACCCTCCACATAAGCTCTAAACTTTTTTACACTCAGTACGGCTGCGTAGCATTCAAGCTCAGTGATGGTGTAGTTCCGTTGTGCCCCATTCAACTTTTTGGACATATAAGCAATCGGATGTTCTCCTCCATCCATGTCCTTTTGAAAGAGCACACTACCTACACCAGTCCTGCTGGCATCGCACTGAATGAAGAAAGGCCTAGAGAAATCTGGAGTTACTAATAGAGGAGCTTTAGTCATCAGCTCTTTTAAAGTCTCGAACGACTGCTGAGCCTCATCATTCCAGCTAAAAGTTTTAGACTTCAAACAATCCGTGATTGGAGAAGCCACGCTAGCATAATTGGGTATGAAACGCTGATACCATCCGGTCATACCCAAGAATCTCCGGGTCTGCTTATGAGACTTCGGAGTCGGGAATTCCGTGATGGCCGTCACCTTATTAGGATCTGTTTTCAGAGTCCCATCACCAATTATGAAGCCGAGATACTTGACTTCAGTCACGCAAAATTTGCTTTTAGCCAAATTGAGTGTTAGTCCAGCACGACGGAGACAGCTGGCGACTTCGTCCAGGAGTCGCAAGTGGGAGTCAAAGTCAGGTGAAACTATAAGAAGGTCGTCCAGATAAACAAAGACGTTCTCACGTAAATGGCCCGGGATGGCTTTATCCATCAAGCGACACATGCGCTGTGGGGCATTGCATAAGCCGAAAGGCATGACTGTGAACTGGTACAGCGGACGACCTGGGACAGTGAAAGCTGTCCTCTCTCGCGACTTCATCTCAAGAGGGATTTGCCAGAAGGCGTCCTTCAGATCCAAACTTGTAATGAACTTGGTGTCTTGCAGACGACAAAGAAGTCCATCTATATGTGGGAGAGGGTAGGCGTCTTTAACAGTGACACTGTTTACCTTGCGAGAGTCCAGACACAGGCGGACCTTACCTGGTTTCCGGACTAACACCACTGGAGAATTCCAGGGACTGTTTGATGGCTCAATCACCCCCAGAGCCAGCATCCGGTCCAACTCGCCATACATCAGATGTTGAATAGCGGGTGAGACAGGATAATGTCTCTGTTTAATGGGTACGGAGTCACCAGTGTCGATGATGTGTTCTTCCAGGTGGGTCTTTCCCAGTCCTAAGACATCGAAAGAGGGAAACCTGGCCTTAACACGCTCCAAACGTTCGCATTGCAAGGACGTTAAGTCGTGCATTTTAGCAGGCACGGATGGAGCCTTTATCTCGCAGACTAGCTGGGGAGCGATGCCGAAAAGATTCCAAAAATCCATTCCGAGATACAGTCTCTGACTGAGACTGGGCACCACATAGATGGTTATTTCGTGAGTCTGTCCTCCGAAGGAAACTGGAGCATTGATATAACCAGTGATTCTCTGTGAAGCCCCGTCAGCAGTTTGCAAACAAGTTTGCAAAGAGTAGATTGTAACTTCGGGATGACCTAACAGAAAGGATTCGGCATCCCTTCCCAGACAGCTAACGTTGGCACCACTGTCCAATAAACCTTTCACTTCTTCATTACATAATATGATATTTACAAAAGGACGGTTATCTGACAAGTCAGAGATGACTGCAGAAATAACTTTCTGCGAAAGGTGTCGCTTCTCCTTTGCTCGCATCCTAATTTTGGGAGGAGTGGGAATGGAGTCCACCTGTGGAGGCTCCGAAAAGATGCGGTTACGAGCGGAGACATATCTCTTCCAACGGGAAAAAAAAGAAAGTTTAACCTCTTCGGAGGGAAAAGATGGAAGAGCCTCGGGTGACGTATAGTCAGTTATAATTGACGCATTGGGATATAGGGAGTCCGTTGAAGTTACGGGCGAAGCTAGTTCGAGCGCGGGCTCCCGTTCGGCCTCGCACTCTGTATCCGGTTTCCCTGACATATTGGACATCTGGGTGTAACTACTCCCGGCCTACCACACTGGTAACAAAACAGGTTACGCGTCGCCGAGGGGCAGTCCATAAAAGGATGTCCCTGTTGCCGACAATTCCAACAAGGTAAGAGTCGTTGTCTAGGGGTAGAATTGGTAACGTTGACTTCATGAACGACGAGAGAGTCCGTGTTATGATCTAATTGAGAATCGTTGTCTAATTGCGGCTCGGAGTTTAGGTATGTCGTATCAACTTCATGAACTTTTAGGGTGGGTTTTCTTTCCTGCCTCTTCATGGCTTGCCACCGTTCTGCCCTGACACATACCTCTCGCAGCTTACGCATGTCCGTAATTTTCTGCCCAATTACCACCGATCCCAAAGATGAATTTAAGTTTTGTATCACTATATCCACCCAGTCAACCTCGGACATGGGGTTGGACAGCTTGTTAAATAGAGTGGTCATCTTGGAAACGTACTCATCAAAGGTATCGTGATTTTGCTTAAGTTCTAGCATAAGTTTAATCACTTGAAAGTCGGTATCCCTGCATCTAAATTGTAATAGCAAGTGAGCCCTGAAATCTTCCCACTCTGGATCAGCCACTTGTCGCCGAAATTGGTTCCAATACCATTCGTCAGCCTGCCCCGTAAGCAAAGTAGACACATTTTTGCTTAGTTCCGACTGACTAACCAACTCATCTTTGGCTTTTAATTCCAGCCGCTACAAAAAATCTTCAGCTGATAAATCGCCGACCTGTCCCGAAAACTTAATGTTCCATCCAGGCACTGGCGAACGTCGCCTAGACGCTTCCCTAGGCATGGCAGGTGACACTTGTATGGCCTGAACTGGATCGGGCGTCGATCGACTTGTTTGTAGCGTTCGTAGTTGTTCCAATTCACTCTGTAATTTGGCTATTTGTTCGAGGACCGAAGGGGCTGAGTCTTCCGGATTTCCATCGCTTGGACGAATCGTGGAACTAGTCCCATCTCCACCTTCGTCTAATGCCGCCCCCGTGGAAGTATCCTTTCCCCCTCTTAAGGTTGGCATTTTGAAAGTGTTCAAAATCTTACCAAAAATTATACAAATGAATATTATCCGTCACCACGCTATCAGCAAAATTACCAAAAACCAACAAAATATCTAAACCTAATAATCGAGAATAAAATTGGGAATACAATTTTTAAATTAATAGTACGCTATCGAAGTTGCTTTCTCTCAAAAACAATAAACTTAATCCCGTAAAGTGTCGCTTTAGTACGTAAATTAAGTTAAAATCCAATCAAATTAAATTCTACTATATACTATTTATCTCTTCCTATTTCTGTAGTTGTGCTACTATTAGCAAATTAACCTTCCTGATATAATATGGCTGCAGCGGTACGGTTTCACCCGCCCCACTCATTCTCAAACAAGGGCTCAACGAGGAGGATGGGGCCAGAAGAAGTAGCACCATCCTCCCCAAAAGAGACCCAGTCCCATGCCCAGCACTCCACGTTGCCGATCAAGGGATGCCCACATACAGGTTCGTAAAGGAAGCTTCTTCCCAAAATAAAAAGAATTTGGAAATCTATCCGCTGTCCATCCACGACTGAGGCGCAACCCTGCATGACTTCAGGAAGGATGGATCAGCAGAACGGAAATGAGACGGAAAAAACGTTAAATAAGGTCCGAATGAGTTGCAGAAAGGTTCCACTGGGCGCAGTGCCAGGCGATGGTGCCTGTTAGCCAGACGGAGCCAGCGGAACATCCCCAGAACCCGCCAGGCAACAAAATTAAATAAAAACCAAAATAATAGTTGAGAGATAACCCTGACCCTAGTCCGACGCAGTGGCAGGCGATATCACGTCTGATACCAGAGACGCCGAACTAAAAGCTGGGTGTTCAATCACCGCTGACCTCATCTTCCCGCATAGCCAAGCGATATCCCACTTGTTAGCAAGACAGGTAGGTGAGGACAGAGCTCGAAGTCAGAAAAAACCAAAAGTGGAAGAAGCTACCGCGGTCGAGATTAGCCGAAAGGTGAAAACAAAATAAAATAAATTCATAATTTAGACGGAAAAGGTAGGGACTAAAGCTTCGCGGTACTGCCTTAGCCCCGACGAGCCAAATACGTAGTGGTGATGCACTTCCATCTAATATAAAATCAAAAAAAATTCAGCCGTGAAGACATACGTGGTAAGCCGGACCTACCAAAAAAATCCCGATAACTTTAAACTCAAAATGTTGTCCGTGCAGGACTGGTAAGGGCATAATAGCCCGCGTTGGGCGCCATTTGTAATGTGAACCCTGGGTTGGTTTGCCCGAAGAAGACAACCTCGGATCCGCATACAAAAAAAACTAAATAATTTTGAACAACAACAAAATCAAAGGATGTAAATCAACACATCGGCGGTACCCCGGGCCTCCAGAAAAGCGCTGGCTCGTCGGGGGGGTCGTGGGATGGCAGGACTCCAGAGGTACCACTTACATCGGTGCATCACCACTCACCTGTAATTGAAGGTCCTCCTATCATCAGGGCAGACGAGGATAACATATTGGAGCAAGGAGGGTGCCTGAAAACTAGAATTCATGGAGAGAGTGAACCGCCGCTAAGCCATAATAGTATGCCTTTAGCCCATCATTAGGAAATCAAGAATATAACCATCAACCAAGTTCATTAATATAACAGTTACATTTATTGATAAAACTATTTGAACACTATTGAACAACAAACTCAATTCCCAAATCAATAAAAAAAATTAAACAACATCGAGTGTACAAAGAGAACCTATAACTATCCATTATGTATCAAGAACGTTACCTATTACGATTTTCACAAACATCAAATAACACCGATACTACTCATATCTAAGTCGCTTGACCAGGTCGTAACGACCACATACTAACGGGATTAATTGTTCCCTGTAATTAATTAGTTACTACTATACTTAAACGCGCTGGTACCAGTCCGTTTGATGTTCCAATTATTTGAACCTGTGTTATGACAAGCAATCACAACCTTTACGACCTAGTCAGTGCGTTACAAACAAAACCAAACGGTTAGCAGCCCAAGCAATCTTGGTGCACTATCACTACCACTACTACTCATTAAATCACAACCAACCAATTGTAAAATATTGTAATAAAAAAACTTGACAATAAAAAAAATCTAAAAAATTAGAGTGTAAAACAAAGTAAACAAATCGATAAACTTCATGGTGTCAAACTTCATATGTAAATATTTGAAATATTAATCAAAATTATTCTAAGACAAAACAAGACAATTTTATTGATTTCAATCAGCTTTTATCCTTTTATATTGGTAATTCGTCAGAGATTCGTCTTTCCGAGATTTTCCTCCTTCAACAACGGTTCGGTGAAAACTTTAGTCGGATGCCCTGCGAGCTGGTTTAACCAAAACCAAAATTTAATTTTCTATTTTGCTTGGTGTCAGCCTAGTAATTTGGGACCTCGGGGTGCAGTACGATCGCACTAGGTACTCTTTTCGTATATACTTATTGCACAACCTTATCTCTAATGTAGATACTTATCTGAAACCATCTTCTGTTAACTCTTCAAGGCTTCATCCTCCTCCTCGTTGTTATTTTTGGTTTGTCGACTTCCTACATCCTCGCCGAGAATACTTTTCGGGCTTCATGAGTTATGTGTCTTGATGGGGGAGGTGTTCGGTCCTTTTCTAATTTCTACCTACACCTTGCTGAATCTCTGGTCGCTCCACTGGCAAACACCTATCGCTACCGTCTCCACCGCGGCCTAGAATCTCGGTGATTTGTCCAGCTCTTCCTTCTAGTTTATCGTCCTTCAATTTATTCTGGTTTGGGGTCTCCGGTTGGATATCCAAACACGGCAATTATTTTTTGAATTAATACTCGTAGTTTCCCGAACTTTTCGGCACACAAAAAAATACGGACTGCTCAACAAAAATAGCTTTACTCCTTAATTTTTTTTTGTTTTTTATTGTTCGTAACTGGTTCACAACACCTCCCGACCGAGACTGCCTTTTTTTTCATTTTTTCTCAAAAAACTCCCCCTTTCTTCTTTTTTGTTTTCCCCAGGCCTCCCTTTTCCCCAAAAAAAATCCTTGACTTTCTCAAAAAAATTACTTTTCTTCCTAACTCAGTATTTTCAAAAGAATATTGCCTGAAAAGTTGCTATATGCCAGATTTCTATCCGGGGGGGGGGGGGGGGGGTAAGTCCGCCGTTACAAGTGTATGTATTCAAATGCGACCTGACGGAATGTTCCATGAATGGAATGCATGCACTTTTTCTATAATGCCGCATTCGAAATAGCACACACAAGTATGCACAACAAACACATGCACCTTGCATGCACTCGTTACTTAGATTATCGGGCTATGTGTGAAAGCCGGGACGGAAAAAACCATGCAATTTTATGAACCTCTGGATTCAATGCATGTTCGCTTGCATATGTCACCAGCTTACTTCCATGAGGCGAATGTTTAGATTTTCGTGCCTGTGGCGGTAGTATCCATGCCTGTGGCGGAAGCGTGCATACCCGTGTGGGATGCGCACTTATATGCTATACGTACTAGGTGCACCGCGTGTATGCTTTTAAGAAATTAGCCAATAAAAATTATTTTTACTCGGTTACTTTTAGGTTTTAATGTAAATAGGAATTCATAAATATTTTCAAATAGTATTTGTATCAAGTCCGTCAGTAGATTCTTCATTATTCTTCCTGCATCTGTCGTTGTCCTGAATTTTCTCAAGCGTACTATAGATCCGCATCCGACAGACTTTCCACTATATGTATCTATTGCATATTACTAGCCGTTGGGCACAAAAGTTTTACTTCTCAAGTGTGGTCTTAAGCACACTCATATTTTTTTCTTTTTATTTGCTTGGTGTCCAATCTCAATCCATTGGGCATAAACATTTTGTCTTGTATTTGGTGATTTACGCTTTTCATGGTTGCTGGTGGCGGAGATTCCACCAGGCGGCCGTCACAAGGTTGACCTCGGAGATAATTTTCAGATTTTGTCCACTAACTCGGAATTTTAGCCACCACAGCTGACATTTAGGAGAACTTTATTGCCCCGTTTTATTGTTAAATACCAATTTTAAATGGAATCGGAATTTAAGCGCAAAAATTGTCGGCGATTTTCGGAGCGCCATTTTTGTACTATATGTAAAAAAAGGCAGATTGCATTATTACGTGAACTATGCATATTTGCAAAATTTGAAATTAATCGGTTACATAAAAGTAGGCCAAAATCAAGGTGCGAAATTTGTTTACATATGTACATACAACATGCATACACACATTTATAAAATCCAACAAACATACATGCGAACCCAAATCCATACACCAAAACTTATTTAAACATCCATCCATACTTATTATCCATATATTGGTGAAGCGACTATAAAGCCTATAAAAATATCTTAAAAATCCAATAGCTACATTCCCATAAGCTCAAGGAGCGATGAGCCATTACCGGTGGATGTTTCTGGCATATACATACATATGTACTTTCTTTAGTTCAAATTCGCTGTAATGGGTGTACTTGATTATATGTTTATATGTGCTCGTTTTTTTAAAATACTAATTTTCATACCTTTAAATAAGAAAAAAAATTGCATGAAATATTTTAAAACGAAACACGAATAACGAAAATGTGCCCGGGATACAGGAAAAACTACGATTCATAACGCCTGCAGCAACGTGTACAAGTAGGTGAAAATATGTGGGATGAAACCCATGAAAAAGTAAGTGAAATGAAATAAAAAGAGGTGGTTTCCTCTATAATTCTGAAAAGTGCAAAACCTCTGAAACTCTTGACAGTTCCAAGGTAAATGAATATTGCAGAAGGGGAATTTTTTGAAAAATATGTCGGCTGCAAAAAGTTTGGACGTCAGAGACTGTCATCGATGTCTTTCAGAGACAGTATTCTTTGAATTATTTTTTAAACAGAACGGTGTTGAGAAATTTAAAATGTAAAAATGTTTTCTCCCTCCCCATTTGAAATTTGATAGACTGGTAAAAGAAAAGACAACTGCCCCTAGAGAATTGCGTACGAAATATAATTCATTAACGAAAACATTTCCAATTTTGAATATATGCTCCAACCAGTACACGGAAACAGCCTACCTTTCGAAAACAAACTAAGAATGAAATTATTGAAGATATTGGTAAATATTATATCAACGCAATCGGTAGTTTACCCAGTTCGTTAGGGCAAGCTACTGCAGCCTTATTTACGCCTAAACATGTTAGTCTGGTAGTTGCATTCAAAAAGTGAAGTCGAGAATTAAAGTCTAATATAAAATTAAACTTAATTTTAAAAAGTGTATTATTTTTCATAACTGGCGCCCGAGCAGGGACCACGGTAGTGATAGTGGTAATTTAAAAAAAATGAAATAATTTATATAATTGACACTGCTATGTAAATTAATCTAATCTAACTAATAACTAAAATGCAGTACTGCTAATTATTTAAAGTGTAAATAACCAAAAAGTGCTTTTATAATTTAGAAGTTGAATCACGTCACATCACGCAGTGGCAATTAGAAGGAATAAAATCCGTTGAAGTTTCCCTCAACAAAAAAAAAAAAAAAAAAAAAAAAAAAAAAAAAAAAAAAAAAAAAAAAAAACACCGAAGTAAGACGAAAAATACATCAGAAAAACGGACTCATTAATGTAGGATCAGACAACCAAGCTAACAAAAATTTGCTGACACCCGCCTGCCTGTTCCAGGTGAAAAAATAACACACGTGGGCCAACCGCGCCTATACCGGCGTATTGTGTGCGGAAAAACTAAAAAGAAACAAATGCAACTACTCATGAAGATGCTTGCCCTGCATCTTAGTATTTTAATGAAAGTCAGAACTTTATATTTTTCAAAAAACAAAAAATCAAAGAAAATATTTTAAATTGAAATTTCAATGATAGTCCAGTGCAAAGGACTTGGGAGTCCAGTGCAAGGGACAGGGAGGGAACTTTCGAACTTTGGCGTTGGATTGCTCTCAAACTATACAAGCGAGAATGAAGACCAAGGGCTCATTCTAAAGGTAATTACTAGCACTTTAAGTTTGGTGATCGGCATTAACCACAATCGCAATCGCAAGAAAATTGTATTCAACCCCAACCACACGATCAAGGTTGAACTTTGAGCGGCCATAACTTTGAGACAAATTAACTTACAGACCTCGTTGAGGGCTTCTTTTGTAGATAATTTTATTCTCCAACACTTTGCCGTTGATCATTTTCAGCTATCAGTACATGCAAATTATTTATTTATTATAAACAACCTCTCCCTCTTCTTCAAGATGGCGGCTTTTTCCAACACACTGCGACCCCACAAACTTGGTTTTTTTCAATCTCAGATGTACCCAAACAAATTCCAAAAAAAAAATTCGTACATCATAAAATGCATGAGCATTCTTTTCTTCTTCTTCTTCTTTTCTTTATACTCCTTTAATCCCTCATGGGACATAGGGCGGAAACAGTTGCCCTCCAGCGGACTCTGTTTTGCGCGACAGCTCTCAGCTCCGACCAGGATCTCCCAGTTGTTGCGGCTTCTTCTAGTAGGGTTCTCCTCCACGTTGTTCTAGGTCTTCCTACTCGACGGGAACCTTGCGGATTCCAGTCAAGGGCCTGTTTGGCTAGATTTTCGTTTTCGCGTCGCAAGGTGTGGCCAACCCAATTCCATTTCCTTCGCCTGATTTGATCGTCTATCCTTTCTTGGCCGGCACGGCGCCATAGTTCTTCGTTTGAAATTCTATCTTGCCAGCGGATTTTTAGGATACGACGAAGCATAGCCGGATAATTCCTGATAATCAGTTCGGTTTCAAGCTGGTGACATATACAAGCGTACATGCATTGCATTCAGAGGCTCCATGATATCCGGCGAATTTCCTCTGACACATAATTATTATACATGGTTGCGTTCCGTGCCGGCTTTCACATATAACCCGAAAATCTTTGAAATGTGTTCATGTGTTTGTGTTCTTATGCTTGTGTGTGCTATCTCTAATGCGGCAATGCAGAAAAAGTTGAAGTAGCCCGACCTTTGCGTGGCATGCCTTCCATTCACGGAATATTCTGTCAGCTCGCATTTGAATACACACACTTCTATATTATCTGTCAACGAATGCAACGCATGTACGCTTGGATATGTCACCAGCTTTAGGGTGCGACATGAGATCATTTATGCCGCGTCCAGATCGGTATCAGACATACACTGGAACTTCATAAAAGCCCAGTGTACAGGAGCATGAATGATAGACTTTGTGAAGGCATTCCAAACAGTATGAATTGAAAGTCCTCTCTACAAACTGGCCAGACTCGGCATGACTGAACTGCTATACATGATTTACAATATGATTTCAAAGAAGAAGTTTGTCGTCAAAAGTGGAAACTTCACAGCAAGTATGGTGTTTGACATTAAAAATGGTCTGCAACAGGATGCAGTAAACTCACCGCTCTTATTTAATATCTTTACGAGTGGCCTAATTAGTTCAATCCGCTTCGCACTAGCGGATTGTGTATAGGACGGAGCCCGAGATTGAAGTGATCCAGACTTTCTTACACCGTGACTTCGAAACAATGGAAGGCTGTAGTAGTGATTGGAAGTTGAAGATTAAGTTTAGCAAATGCGTATCGATTCTTTTCCGAACTCCTCTAAACATGGACTCTCGGGATGTCCGGAGGAACTGTAAAACTGTATTAGCCGTTGGTGTGATGAGATGGAACGTATCTTCTCCAGTTTTTGTTTCATGCGAGCTGTAGCACTTATAGCTTTGTCGTCATATTACGCCACAGTCTCTGCTTCCTTCTCGAAATCCTATTTTATAAGAGGAGTAGGCTTTCATAGGCGGCCGTTAATTTATTTAAATTTATCAAAGCTCCTCTTCTAGACCGCTAGCAATTTTAATGTTTTAATGAATTGGCCTTATTTGGTACTTTTCCACATCAACTCAGGTGGAAAAGAACTAATATGGACAAAATTTCGGCATTAATATTGCTTATAGCTTCAAAAGTAAAGGCCATAGAATAAAAATTTGCCTGGCATTATTCATAGGAAATTGTCCAATGTTTCTACAACGATTTTTTGTTCGTCTATCCAAAACCTATCCACAGCTGGCCGCTTTGTTACCTTATGCAGTGCACCCTGTATAGAGAAATACTCTGACTCAAAAATGTGTTGCAATGTTTTGGAAATTAAATTGTGTATCTTAAACTGTATCCTTTTTACAAAAAACTACATAATCCAGTCATATAGGGCCGCATTCGACATAGCACACACAAGCATACACAGCAAATACATGCACTCATTACTTAGATTTTCGGGTTAAGTGTGAAAACGGGTCCACAGTGGGGCCAAAACCGAAAAAGCTGGTCAAAAGTCAAAAAACAAAGTTTCTAGTTGGGGTTTTTTCTGTTGGGTTGGCTCAAGTGATACCCCTAAACGCTGAAACCAAGTGTAATAACGTCCTTTTACCTTAATCTAGTCGGAAATCTCGGTCAAAACTTAATCTTCGTCCAAGCAGTACGCCGCAGAACGTGCTTAAGAAAAAGATGCTCTTATTTTAAACTACGTGGAATCATTTAAAAACAACAGATTGAGATGAAATAAAGTGGAATAAACTTGTAAGGGTAAGGACATTAGTAAAAAAACTTTAGAATACTGATTGTTAATATGAAAAATTGTTATAATAAGTCCATTTTGTACTTTGTAAAAGCAGGGATATACAGGGTGTTTCGTCCTTTTTTAGTACTTTTTCATCTGAGTTTTGTCGAAAAGTACCAAATAAGCACCAAATAAAGCCAATTTTCGTATTAAAATTATAACTTCAAAAGTAAAGGCCGTAGCATAATAGTTGTTAGACATTATCCATAGGAAAATTGTAAAAAAAAATGGTTAATTGCGTATATTTTGGACAAAAAGGTGGTTAAAGTGGAAATTTTAGTGAAAACAAAACAAAATTTTGTCTTTGATGACTTCTAACTCTGGATGTTGGTGGGTTGACCCCTTGACTTTTACAGTTTTAGATAGGTGGGAGTATTCTGCGTAAATTGCTGTATTATTAACTTCCCAGTATAGGAAGTTATTGTAATCGGTCCGAAAATCGAAATCGAAAATTTCAACGTATTTTCATCTTTCAAGGTCCCAGGAGCATTTTAAGCAAAAAATTGGGAGGAAGTATGTGTGTGTGTGTGTGTGGGTGTATGTGCGTACGGATGTGGTCACTTTTTCCTGCACGATATCGCGCGAATCAAAACTGATATCGACTTCGTTGAGGTGTTGTTCGAAGCGTATTAACCGAAATATGATCTGAAAAGAATTTCATTAAAAACTCGGTCCAGCCGTTTTTTTGTTTAAGCGACGTAAGTGATTTTTGTACCTGCACGATATCGCCCGAACCACGAAAGATATTGACTTACTTGAGGTGCCGTTCGAAGCGTATTAGCGACAATATTATCTGAGAAGATTTTTATAATATTCGGTCCAGCGGGTTTTTGGTTTAAATGACTTAAGTGATTTTTGTACCTGCACGATACCGCGCGAACTAAAAACTATATCGACTTCATTGAGGTGCCGAAAAACATTAATACATCAATTTTATATACATTTTCGTCATCCTAATCTTGTAAGTGCGCACATTTAGTTTGACATTTTAGCGAAAATATTGATAAACAATTGTGACAAATTCTCGGTATTATGCATATATTCTATATTGCCTATTGTTCATTTATTATTAAAATATCCAATCATAATATTCAACATCCATCATACTGGGAAGTTGATCGTGTGGACCGAAAGGGTCGAACCCACATCCCAACTAGTTTATGAAAATATTTAATAGGGTTACAAAACCTCTACCAAAAAAGTTTCAAAACACCCTAGCGGCTAAACCATTAGGATTTCCCCCCACCACCGTCGTCTATCGAATACCTATCCATAGCCAGGCGTCCCGACATACTCGTTAATACACAGTGTATACATTTTTTTGTTTGCATGTTAGTATGAATTTGACATACACCTTGATTATGTTATAAAAGTATCATATTTTATATAAAGAGGGGATCAATAACGGATGAAGCGGTGGACTTTTTTCAAAATTTGACGCGAAATTCGTAATCAGCGACCCCAAAAACCATCAAAGTGACATACATCTTGATTATGTTGTAAAAAGTATGATATTTTACATACAATTACTTGATTTTCTGACTTTTGGCCAGCTTTTTCGGATTTGGCCCACTGTGGGACGGAACGCAACCATGCAATTATGTGTCATAGGAAATTTGCCGCACAACATCTTCTTCTTCTTTAAACTCCTTTGGGACATAGGGCGGAAACAGTTGCCCTCCAGCGGACTCTGTTTTGCGCGACAGCTCTCAGCTCCGACCAGGATCTCCCAGTTGTTGCGGCTTCTTCTAGTAGGGTTCTCCTCCACGTTGTTCTAGGTCTTCCTACTCGACGGGAACCTTGCGGATTCCAGTCAAAGGCCTGTTTGGCTAGGTTTTCGTTTTCGCGTCGCAAGGTGTGGCCTACCCAATTCCATTTCCTTCGCCTGATTTGGTCGTCTATCCTTTCTTGGCCGGCACGGCGCCATAGTTCTTCGTTTGAAATTCTATCTTGCCAGCGGATTTTTAGGATACGACGAAGGCATCTGTTGATGAAGACTTGTAGGCGCCCTGTGATGAATTGGGTGACTTTCCATGTTTCGCAACCGTACAAAAGAACTGCCTTAACGTTGGAGTTGAACAGCCGCAATTTGGTGTTAGTTGAGATCTCCGTTGATCTCCATATGCGGAACAGGCATGCATATGCGCCTCGTGCTTTGTTTATTCTGGAACTTACGTCTTCTTCTGCCCCACCATTTTCGGTAATAACACTACCGAGGTAGCAGAATTTATTTACCAGTTCCACGTCACGGTTATTCAGCGCTGTCCGTTCAATGGTGTTTGCATTTATCCGCATTTCTTTAGTTTTAGTCGGATTTAGCCTTAAGCCTGCTGGACTACTTTCTGTTGCCAAATTGTTCAACATGTTTTTGAGGTCATGGTGTCTGTGGGCCAGCAAACAGATATCATCGGCGTAGTCGAGGTCCTTAAGGCGGTCTACCAAACCCCATTGTATGCCGCCTGTTCGATTATCTAGAGCGCCGACAAGGATGTCATTTATTACTATAAGAAATAGTAAAGGCGAAAGTAGGCATCCTTGTCGTACTCCTGAGCTCACCTCAAAGCTGTCGGATAATTTTCCATTATGGAGAACTCTGCATTTGGAATTGTTATATAGGGCTTTTATCAATTCTATTATTTTATCAGGCAATCCACGTCGCCGTAGTGCCTGCCATATAAAGCTCCTATTGACCGAGTCGAACGCTTTCTCATAATCTACGAAAGCAAGGTAAAGGAGGGATCGGAATTCAGTAGACTGCTCCACTATTATTCTCAAGGTGTTAATATGATCAATACAGGAGCGGCCCTTCCTGAATCCGGCCTGCTGCCTCCTAAGCGTTCGGTCAACTGCCTCACTTATCCTAGATAGTAATATATGGGACAAAATTTTGCCCACTGTAGATAGTAAACAGATGCCTCTCCAGTTGTCGCATATTGTTAGGTCCCCCTTTTTCGGCTTTCAACAATTCTGGCGGGATGCCATCTTTCCCAGCTGCTTTACCATTGGCCATCGCATGAATTGCGGTTACTATTTCCGTCTTGGATGGGGCCCGGGTGGTGATTCTTATCGGCTGTGCATTGTTGCTGTTTTCCTGAGGTTCCTGTGTAAGTGTGGCGAAGAAATAATCTCTCCATCTTTGGAGTTGCTCTTCGTCGCTGCACAGCAGCCTTCCATCCGCACTCTTAACGGCATGCTTTTTAGTAGAGTGCTTTCCCGAGAGCTGTTTAGTGATTTGGTACAGCACCTTACTGTTGCCTGTGTTTGCCGCGTTTTCCGCTTTTTCTGCGAGCTCGTTTATCTGCTGCCTTTTATCACGCCGGACACTTCTCTTAACCTCCCGGTGTAATAATTACACATTGAGAGTATTCCCGTTCTAATTGGTGACGTCTTTCCGGGTCGTTTGTGGAGTTTACGCTATTTTTGAGGGCCCTTCTGCGTTCTATTTTTTGCCAGGTTGTGTCCGAGATCCAGTGTTGCTGGTTTCTTTGGACATAATCCTCAACATCAGAAACTGGGAGGCAAGCTGCGGAACAGAGCGACGTTTGAAAGATGATGCAGCTCGAGACCAATTCTCGAATTGGGATGTAAAGCCAACCGACAACACATAGTTGTAGGCGCTGTTAACATACTCCCTAATTCTGAGGATTCAAAGTATGATGATTTTATAAATACACTCAAAGGAGCTCTCCATTCACTTGACTGCCACAAGCAAAATGACGAGGTGCTCATACTCGAAAATTTCAACCGTCCATATAATAACTTCCTCCCCATTAATGTCACACACGCTATTGATATGAAGGTTATTGATAATTTTTACGCAACCGGACACTAGTGGACATTGGTTAGACCTGGTTTTCACTAATCTATATTCCGAGGTGAACGTGTTTCCTGCCAGCGATGAACAGAACCTTTTATCTAACACGCTTCACCATTCCGCGTGGATATTAGAACTCAACTCCACCGTCACCCTGCATCGTGCTCTCACAACAATCCATCGTGTGTCTCACAATAATAGTATTTGCTTTGAATTATCGTAAATTGACAGGAGGAATAGACTCTCGGGTGATAGCTAGACAAGTTAGTATCATGTCGCCAAGCACCTATCCAAAATTTAAAAAAGGATAAATGGTCGGAGTCATGGTTGGACAAAAATACGATATCACGGCGACATCAAAGAAACAAATTGCACGATAAGAAGACAAACGGATGTTAACGATGAATTAAGATCTGAATACTCCAGATTAGCATCGGAATTCACTTTTATGTCACGTGAGGCCTATACTGCATACATAAATAAAGTCGGAGAAAATATCGTCAAGCACCCTAAAAAATTCTTCGATTTCGTTAATACAAAGCGAAAGACTTCAGGGTATCAGGCAACAATGACGAATGGGAGACCTTCCTCCTCGCGCCCCCAAGATAAATCTAAGATATTTGTTATGAGATTTAGTGAAGTCTTCGTTCCCTAAAATTTTGGAAGAAATCCTACCTAACACCACTTAATAAATCATGCGACAAGCATTTGGTGGATGTTTATAGGGGCATTGCCATCCTATCCGCAATTCCTAAACTCTTCGAAAAGCTTATGAATGACAAGATTGCACCTCTTATAGATCCAGAATCAGTTTCAGAAAGGGGCGTTCGACCACTTCAAATCTTATGATTCTTATCTCAGTGGTATGGAGAACAGCCATGCCGTCTACACGGACTTTAGCAAGGCCTTTAATCATGTGGACCACCATATTTTGATAACTAAGTTATTCAAATTTGGAACCACCGGTCGTTCCCTGGAATGGATAAAATCATATCTTAGCGGTAGAACTCAGATCGTCAGATTTCAAGGATTTTTATCCAAAGAATTTGAAGTTACTTCCGGCTTCCCTCAGGAAAGTCACCTTGGTCCGCTCTTGTTCAACATATTTTTCTCCGATCTGTCTCACAAATTAAATAATATACCACATCTTTTTTATGCAGACGACCTGAAAATATATAGCGTTATAAGGCCCGACACCGATGTATCATTCCTTCAGACGAAACTTAATGCATTGCAAGACTGGTGCAACACTAATAAGTTGCAACTTAACACTAGCAAATGATATGCAATAACCTTCTCCTGGGAAAAAAGCGTACAACTGCAGCAATACTATCTTGACAAGAAGTTATTAAACCATGTTGATCAAATCGTAGACCTAGGCGTAGTCGTTGGCAATAAGTTAAACTTTAACCTACACTGTGATATTATTACTACCGGAGGTAATAAACTAATTGGTTTTATAAAAAGAAAGGCTAAAGAATTTGATAACAACTGGGTCACAAAAACACTTTTCTACTTACTGGTCCGCCTAATCCTGGAATTTCTCCTGTTCGCACTAAGAAATCGATATAACCCCACTGATTATCAAAGCCTTCCACACTATGCGGACAGATTCAAAGTTTTGGATCTTTCATCGCTGCCATGCAAGAGAAAAATGCTCATCTCATGCCTGACCTTGGATATTATAAAGGGCGATCTCAAGGTGAAGTTCTTGTCGGATAGGATTATACTCAATGATGTAGTTCGGCGTTCTAGCCACACGAAACTGCTTAAGGAATATTATCATCGCACCGACTACGCAAGTAAGGAGCCCATTAATAGATGTTTCATGGTCTTGAATGATCATAATCTATGCTTTACCCATCCCACTAAATTGTCCTAGAAAAAAAATTAATACTTATGATGAAACCCCTAACTCCCGTAATATCTGATTAAACTCCACTATTAAAATTAGTATATAGTAGTTATAGCCCACATATGTATAGCCTTGTCCAATTATACCTGTACATGACTTAGCTTCCTAATGTGATAATTAATTTAAGCTAAAATGTTAAAAAGTGTACTTAGATTTAAGTGTGCCTTGTTTGGCAAAATAAATAAGTAAATATCGCCACATTCGTGATGAGAAAAAATTGTCCTGCAGATTAACAGACAAGATTAACTGCGCTAGAACAAGACCCAGAGCAAGATTTTAGCAGGATTCTTGCAAAAATTTTACCTAAATTCATCCTTTTAAAAACAAAAAATATAAAATTATGATATTAATACATCTGCGTATATTTACTTTTTAGTATGATAATTGTAAAAGCATTTGCACATATTCATAAGTACATTTGCATGCATTTTGCGCAAACTAGTGATCAGAAAAAATGGTCTTGTTATTGCAGTCTGGCCTTCTTCTTGCACATTTAGCAAGACCAAGAACAAAACTTAGTTATGTTTGCAAGGACAAGAACAAGACAGTCTGAACAAGAACAAGACAAGAACAAAACTAGATTAGTCTTGTCTTGTTCTTGCTTTGCTCATCGCTACCCCACATATAGGTGCATTCTTTGAAATCAAAGGGCAAACAAGGCTCAAAACTACGGCATTGTTTTTATGTTTATGAAGCGTTATTTCCAATTATGTATTTCTTTTTTTTGTATTTTTTTCACCAAAGTCTATCCCAGTTTTTTCTAATACCATGTTTCCATCGCACTCGAAATCTTGCGATTTCGGCAAAAATGAGGATTTCGGACGAAATCTCATGTGCATATAAAATGAAATCGCCTTACGGAGAGATTTCAATAAAATCTCGAACGAAATCTTGCTTATGACTATTCAGCCTATTCAACATGTGGGGAAATTTCTCAGCTGTAAGAATTTTTTGACAGTCCGAATTTTGAAATTTTCTACCTTTAACGTGGAGCTTAAATGAATGTTTAAAATTTTTCCTTATTTTACAGCCTATTCTTTCCAAATTCCCCAGTTTTGTTGATATAATTACGTTTTTAAAATTTTGTCTGCAAGTTTGTTATGACAAACGAAAACTCCTTGGTGCGATGTAAACACATTTAGATTTCGCCAAATCGTTTTATCAAAACCTGCGGATTTCAAGTGCGATGGAAACATGGTATTAGAAAAAACTGGGATAGACTTTGGTGAAAAAAAAAACCAAAAACACGAAAAGACATTGGATTTATGAGCCGCATAGATTTAAATGAGTGTTTAGTAATAAGGAAACGTACAGAGATGTAAAAGGAAAGGAAATGGAAAACAATTAAGAGCTGAAATAAAAACGAACCATAGGTCACTTTTGAATATTTTGACCATTTCATTATTTACAAAACGAAAACTAACCAGCTCGATGTTTTCATTAGTCGCGTTATAGCCAAGTTGAAATGGTCATTACATTTCCGAAGCAACAAGTAGTAACGTTTGCATTTGAATTATTTAATTATTAATGATTTAATCAACAATTTCTCGAATTTTCATTTTATTTTACTTTTCATATTGTATTTCGAGTTCCAAGTAATAAGCTATAATAGGGTTATTTATTATATAAAATAGGCTTCAACCAGCTATTTACAAAATGAGTGACTTTTGCAGTGCTTTTGTTGTACCAACCTCTCACATATAATTACTATTTCTGATGAGGGTACCTAAAAAGGCAGCCTTGAATAGAAGCCCTTAACAAATGCCGCAAATCATTTGCAGCCCAAGGCCCATTTATATCGATTCGAGCTATGAAACCGCACCGTCAAACCTTTGTCCATTGTTGAAATGATCAAAAGCCTTGAGTTTTATACACAATCGCCTACATCTAATGTAAAGAGGGTTAACTTTAGATATCCGCTTTTTATCTTCCTTAAATATTCGAAGAGAGGGGAATAATTCGTTTACCCTTATTAAAATTTCATTTCATTTCCCATAGGCCGATATTTAATCTCTTTTAAGATGTTCGAATAATAACAGATATTCACTTAAGATTTTTTGTTTGAAAAAAGCCTCTTTACTGTTTCCTTGAACTTTGCAGTGTCTTTTTCCACGGTTGTTTAAGTTCTCGTAAGAAGATTTTTTGGGAATATTTTAAGTTCAAAAGGAATAAAAAATTCAATAATTCCAATGAAAATAAATGTACAAAACAATAGATATTTCATTTTTTAGATTAGTTTGCATCTGTACGATTGAGTTGTACTCTTTAAAGGTATTTTCAAAATTAATTGTATTAAAGTCATATTCTACGGCATTTTTGTCAATGTAACAGCTCAATGGAATTATAAAAACTTTTGTATGTAATACTTTAAAGTTATACTAATATCAATATAGAGTCAGTGGCAAAAGTTAGTATACACCGCCAATTTCCTACTTCTAAGGTGAATGCTCCCTAAGTAAGAAAGAATAACGAGAATCTTTTAACGCAAAAGCAAACCTTGTATATCAATGCTTATTATCTAATTCTTCTTTAACTGTTCTCTCCACCGGTCCCGATACTGAGCCGATGTCATCCAGTTTGGCATCCCTAAGCTCTAAGTGTCCTGGTCTACGCCATCCTTCCAGCGAAGGTGGGGGCTCCCTCGCTGTCGCACCCCATAGGTCTTACCGCAGAGAACTCTCCGAGCAAGCTCATCTTCACTCATACAAGCTAAATGCCCTACCCACCGGAGCCTACCGAGCTTTATTTTCTTCACAACATCTATGTCGCGATAGCGCTAGTAGATCTCGTCATTGTAGAGTCTCCGGAATCGTTCCTCCTCACATACGGCGCGCCAACAATCCTCCGAAGCCCTTTCCTCTCAAACACGGCTAAGAGGTTTGAGGGTTTTTTGCTAAGCATCCACGTTTAAAGGCCCTTGGAGACGCTAAAACATGGTACGAGTAAACATGGTACGACCAAAAACCCGCAGACGGTAAGACATGTGCTAAGACCGATTTACTTGAACACCGCTCTCTTGTCAAAATATTTTAAGTTAATCTGTCATTCAGTTGTCAACTGGTAAATTGAAACATTTCGTGTACGAGAAATTTGATCAAACAAGTCCGCAAATGGTAGGACATAGTATCATCAACACGAAACTCCGCCCACGAACATCGACGGAAATCAAACCAGTTTTGATTTTAGTCAGACCGTTGGTCGGACCAAAAAACTGGTACGCGTACCGGCCCGCACACGGCTAACATCACCTCGAACATGGTCCCTGTACCATGATTAATCGTACCATGTTTTAGCGTCTCCGAGGGCCTTAAGATGCATATGTGAGAACCGGTAAGACTATCGTCTTATATAGTAAAAGTTTAGACCTTATGGTTAGATTTTTTGATTTAAAGAGCTTTGACAGACTATGGTAGGCTCTGTTGGCTTTTAGTAGTCGTGCCCGTATTTCTGGTTACATGCTATTGTCGGCTGCTACCATTGACCCAAGGTGGGTAAATGAGTTTACCACTTCAAACTCGTGCTTCTCTACCTTGATTGTGGGACCAATGTGAAGTGTTCTTGTAGACGAGGCCACCATGTACCTTGTTTTGCTTTCGTTAATGTGCTGTCCCAGATTTCCTGCCGCCTGCTCAATCTGAGTGAAAGCTTTTCAGTAATTGGGTGGACTTGAGGAGGATTGTGCCCCTTGATGCCACGCCCGAATCTCGGATCACTTTCTCCAACGACAGGTTGAAAAGGAGGAAGGTCAGACCGTCCCCTTGTCGGAGTCTATTATAGATGTACTCAACAACGTTATACCGCGATAATTATTAGTGCACGCTGGGATATCTGTTTTTTTATATACCGGGCAGAGGATGCCTTTTCTCCAGTCTTTTGGCATCATTTCCTGCTCCCATACTTGCACAATTAATTCATAAACCGCTTGATGTAATGTAGGCCCTCCGCATTTAAGCCGTCTGCATCCGGACCCTTTTTGTTTTTGAGCCGGCTGATGGCTCTGTTAACTTCTTCTAAGCTTGGTGGCGTCAGCAAAGCATTATCATCAGATATTAGTGGAACCTCCGAGTCCTCAGTTATTTCGCCACTTAGCAATTCATAAGAGTGCATCGCAAATCTTTGTAGACAAATTGGAAACAAAAAACTCTTCGTTTACTAAACTATTACGAGGGACAGCTTATTGCTTTCGGTTGATTGAAAACCTTAAGACGTCAAAATAATCGAAATCTAAAGGGAGCCTACAACTATTTGATATCGACTAAACTAGAATCCGCACTTCAATTTTGGATTCAGAGAACCCAGCAGAAATACTTTAGGGACGAAATAAAATCACTGCAGCTAAACCAATCCGTTCAACGCAATAGCCGACTTCTCAGACTGTACCCATTCCTGGATGAAAGCGAAATCATACGAGTAGTAGGGGGTTTTGTGCAATGGCAGTTTCTCATTATCAGCTACCGATATACATATGTGGTGTTTTCCATTGCCACTCAAAGATGTTAATAATAGCTTCATCGGAGGGTGCTATGTGAGCATTATCATCTACCCTACTTCGAATTAATATATTGGCCTCAATTCCCAGATCCGGCTGATCGGAAGTGAGTGCGGAATTGACACTTTAGTCGCGTTCTTTTTACATCGTGATCCAGATCAGATCAGCCGAGCATAAAAGAATGGACTTGGATCATGGAAGAAATTTAGTTTTTTACAGTTGTAGTTCTGATTTTTGATATGTTCTGTCGCAATTTATATCAGTCTCTAAAACTTATTAAAAATATTTCTGATTTAAAAATAATTTATAAAAATATTTAATTGACTTCCAAAATTAACAAAAGGTAACTTTCAATCATTTTTCCAAATAAATTTATGGAATTTTTGCAGAGCTACCAACCCTTAAAATTAAAGAAAACAGAACAAAATTATAAAAGCTCTGGATTTTCCAATGAGACGTGTCTTAGATATGGTAGTTACACAAGCTATTTTTGTATCACAGATTTTGATCCAAATCTTTTTTGGATCAAGTTGTTGTTGTTAGTTTGCTTGAAAGTTAATGATCTGAGTGAGATCACGGTGTAAAAAGAACGCACCTTTTGCGATTCTCAAATTCGCAGTCGTGGATTCAATTAAATCAAAAATTCGGAGTGAAGACTCACGCGATAATGAAATACGCGATGTCGGATTATCTTAGGCGCATCTGTCGTTCAAATCCGCTGAAAATTTGTTGCGGATCACACTTTTACAGCTCGGAAAATGTCAAAGAGAGATTTGCGGTTGCGGATTTGAGAATCGCAAAGTGTCGAATTTATACATACAGTTTCACTGTGTCTAAGCAATACTTACAAAAGCGTTGACATCAATACAATTTTCCGACGCTATATTTTGAAGAATAACATAGTCTTTTTATAAACTCTAGATCGGTCCGTTTCAGCTGCCTTTTTGTAATTTTGAAAGATTGTTCTCATCCATCATTCATGTTTCCTGCTGCTTGTTTGACTGTATCCACGACTATATTTTATTCTTCTCTAATTCGATCAATAACTTCTCTTTTTTTCGCTTGTATATCTGTCTTTTCCTCGATTGGTTAGCTTTATTTCTTATCTAAGCATAAAGTGTTGATAGACCAAAGGAATATACCTCATCTCTTTTGGAAGAGTATAACAAATAAAGCATCTTTGAGATGGAACAGTTTACGTTAGGACTTGACGAACCTTACTATCCAGCATTGTGAGCTGCAAAGTATGTTTAACAAGAATTTCATATCCTTGAATGTATTTTTTTGTTGGGGTAAAGTTACGAATTTGATCTTTCATGTTATCCATTTCAGACTTAACTAATTCATTCGATTCCTTCTGATAAGTAAATTTAATTGGTCGGCAGAGTTTGGTTGAATTTGGATATTCATTTTCCCAGAAATTAATACCGTAATGCCTCCATTGAGAAAATCTTAAAAATTCATTTTCTTTTACAAAAATGTTTTTCTCATAATGTAATATTGAAACTTGGTTAGTTTTGCATCTTCTAAAAATATACATAGCTAACGCTTCATCAGGCGAGAAAATGTTTGTTTATTCCTTTTCAAAACTTTCATCTATGTATATTGTATAAATATAATTGGAGTGTCTGTCTGTGATTTCAAAATAATTGTGTTATTTACATGATTTTAAAACGAAATCACGCATTTTTTAAATTTTTGTCTGTCTTTATGTCTGTATATCTGTATTTCTGTATGTCTGTATGTCTGTCTGTCTGTTTGTTCGGGCTAATCTCGGAAACGGCTAATCCGATTGGGATGGGACTTTCACAGAAAGGCGGCCGAATTTCGCAATTGAGCTCGCTGACCGCCGACATGAGTATCAAATGAACGGGAATGATAAGTATATATAATTACCTATTTGGTGCTATTCCAAATTCAAAATGGTGGTCGGAAGAAAATGGCGGCCAACACAGATGGCGGATTACTGATTACTGATTACACTGATGGCGGATTATACATCAAATGAAAGGTTATGACAAGTAGAATACTAGGTATTACCTGGGTGGCGTAATTCCAAATTCAAAATGGCAGCCAACACAAAATGGCGAACTACCTTTTCTTATAACGCTCTCGGTATGGATACCAAATAAAAGTGCATGATGAGTAGACTGCAGTAAGCTGGGTAACCTCATTTTAAATATCGGTCACTACAAAATAACGGAAGACATATTATAAACTAAAAGGTAGAAAACTAAAAATATAGTTTAAAAAACTTAAAAATATGCTTTTGTTTAGAAATGGACTAAAATGTAAAAAATTATGTTGAATGAAAACTTTTTTGCTCAAGCCAGTATATATGATATATGGGGCGCTAGCGAAAAGTTGCAGTAATAATAAAATAAGAATATAGGTAAAGTCCCATGCTTTTAACCATTTCGAAAGGTCGGTTATTTGGTCAATATGAGATCAGGGCAGTAGCAGAGATTTCGGCAACTTTACTCACATCAGCTCATTCTATGTTTAAGATACCGATCGAAGAAGATCATATGGAAAATCTGCGTGCAACAAATCTAAAAACCTGCGTGGAACAAATCTAAAGTTTTACAAGACTGCATGATGGTTGTCTGGGAAAGAGGTGAGTGTACTATGGCAAATGAAGTATCTATTAACAGAACACCGCGAGATTTAAGGGGTGTTTGCTGGTAAAATAACGCGAAATGTTAAAAAAGTTTGGCAATTTATTATAGGAAAAGTATACAAGTTGGAAGTGTGGAGTAAATTTTATATTAAAACGGAAACTATAAAGTAATGAAAAATAATTTTTTTTATTGCAATTTATTTATAAAAAAAAATTTTACAAAGAAAAAACCAGAAACCTTTTTTTTGATGGTGTACCTATTTGGTCCGGCTGTACTCGTCGGAAGCAAATAAACCAATTTTTTTTTATTAGTTTATAATATTTAGAACATCTTAACTCTTGGGTTTTTTGAAAAAAAAAAAAATTGAATTTTTGGCGGGTGTTTAAACAAAAAGTTGATTTTCGCTGCACTAAATTTTTAATAAAAAACGAACGGAAAAAGGAAATAAAAAACGCCACGGTTAAGATGTCGAAAACTTTATACTTACCATTGTGTAAAAATTTCATATTAATTGCTTAGACGGTTTTCAAGATATTTGGTACACCGTCGCCAAAAACATAGTTTCGAGAAAATGGCGTTTGAAAATTGGGAACACTGGGAATTGGGAACAGCGAGAGAGCGGTATTTTCTACAAAAACCGCTGTATCTCCCACAATTTTCCATATTTTCCAGTTTTTCTTTTTGAAAATTGTACATAAGGGTTTGCACTTTAGAAATAAAAAAAAAAAAATTTTGGCATTTTTCATTTTTTCAACCTGCAAACACCCCTTAAGATGTAAAAACCAATTATTTTGGGGAGTAACTGTTTTATTGGCATAGATTCCGGGCAGATGTTACCGGCTGTCTGGACAAATATGTGGGCCGATGATATTGATGCGTGTCTGAAATGATCACTCATTTAGGGACATATTGGAAAACATCATTGAAAGCAAAAGATGAGAACGCAATCGGAAAAACTCAGAATTCAAAATGGCTATTTTTTGACATTTAATTATATGGAGTGTAATTATCGTAAAACCTTGTGTCAGGGCTTAAATTGTGGCCACTGATGGTGCCTACCTACAATAAAAATTTCATGAAAAAATAATGGTAGCTTTTCGAGTAAATCTTAAAAATGTAAATTATTAGCTTTTTATCACCTGTTGCCCTGGACCAATTTTATTCAAAACACATTCATTGAATTCCTACGATTTTTCTCTTAATTATAGCGTCAAGAAATCGCAGGGTAGATTTATTTCAACTTTTTTGCTATCGCTCCTGGACTATAAATTGGTTTGCCTGAGTAGCAAAAAGCTTGAGATCGCGTACAATGATTGCATTCGATTTGCTTATAATCTAAGACGATTTCATCACATCGCTCAATATCGTTTCAGTATCTGGAATTGTTCTTTAACAAATCATCTAGTTAAGAATAACGTACTCTTTTTGTATAAATTTATTAATAGTGGAGAACCTGCCTACCTCAGAGAATTCATTAGGCTACTCCGAAGCACAAGACATAAAATGATAGCACTTCCGAAATTCAACTTCAAAGTTCTCGAAAGTTCTTACTTCGTTCACATTGGGAGAATATGGAAGTCCTTGCCCCAAATAATCCAATCAGCCGCTACCGCTTATAGCTTTAGAAAATGTATTACTACTCACTTCTCCGAAGTCTAGCATCTGCTAACTTATCCACAAATTCCATGCCTTTGTTTTGCTTTTTTTATATAATTTTTATCCATAATTTTAATGAGTTTCTTACTTTATTCTGCTTCTTTCTGTTTTTCCGTTTTCTTTTTTTTTCTAATTTTATTTTTCTTTCTAATTTTTTATTCATTTCCTATGTGCTTTATTGTAATGTAGTCTCCATTAATATTTAGCCTCACTATTAACATTTTTAGATTTTGTATTGATGCCTATAGTAGAACAGTGTACTATTAGTAAGACTCCGTGTTTGTACATATATATATATAGATTTTCGAGGGATACCGAATCAGACCACTATTTGCGGGTCCCTTTTCGTCCCTCTGCCTAGAGTCATCTTATTGGGGTTGCAGTGGGTTGTCCCATTGCTCCCTTACTTCGACTCCCCTAGTTATCGCAAGCAGCTGATTGAAGGGAGTCTGCCTCATGTCCTCCATCCACTGGAGTCCAGTTATGGCATCCCTTTTCCTCGCCACCGCCGGACAGTGACACACTATGTGTGTGGCCGTCTCAGGTTCCTCCAGGCACATCCGACAGGTGTCATCCTCCAGAATTCCCATTCTTTTTAGGTGATACCTGAAACATCCGTGTCCTGTAATCAGTGCCACCAACCATCTGAGGGTTCTCCTTTGCATATGCAGGATCCTTCTTCTGGCTGCGGTAATCGGCAGCGTAAGCACCATCTTAGCCTGCCTACACGTGGTCATAGCGTCCCACCGTCTCCGGTGTTCCTCAGCGACCCATTTCTCGATGTAGTTCCTTACCAACCCTCTGCCAATGGCAGAGTATGGCTCCGGTCCCCAGAATTCCGAGGTTGACCCCTGTTTTGCCAGGTTGTCAGCCTTTTCGTTCCCATCGATGCTGTATGTCCTCTAACCCAAGCTAGCGTCACGTTGTTTTGTTGCGCACACCTGTTCAGTTTTTGGACACATTCCAACGCCAGAGACGCATTAATCTCTGTCTGGTTCATGCGCTTAATCACAGCCTGATTGTCCAGTGCTATAAGGATACTTCTTCCCTGCACCTGACCCTCATTTATGTGATCCAGCGCGTGCAGCAGAGCAAGCATTTCCGCCTGGTAGACTGAGGTGTAATTCCCCAAAGCCAGCGAGCAGGTCAGATTTAAGTCCTCCGAGAAGACTCCCGCACCTGCTCTGCCGTCAATCTTGGATCCGTCCGTGAAGATATATATGTCTTCCGGTCTCCCTTCGGGGAGCGTTCCGTTCCCTATGAGGGTTTTATGATACCTTTCGGTCACCCTCATTTTTGTGATCCCTTCCATGGGCATCATGAGCTCCCTAATCCCTTTAATGCGATCCAGGATCTTCATGTGCCCATATAAGGTTCCTGACGCCTGCCATGCGGCATCCCGTCTCATCCGAATCGCTGAGGCTGCCGCAGTCTTCATCACCTGGAGGTCTAACGGCAGCAGCCCTAACAGCGCCTCCAATGCCGCGGCGGGTGTGGTGCGGAAAGCACCGCTCACACCTACGCAGGCCATTCTTTGCACCTTGTCCAAATGCCTCTTGACGGTTTTCTGTGTGGCTTTAGTCCACCAGACCACCGAGGCATAAGTTATGATGGGTCTCACCATCATGGTATATGTCCAGTATGCTAACCTCGGTGAGATACCCCACCTTAGTCCACATACTCTTCTGCACTGGTGAAGCACCTTGTCGCCTTCTTAATCTTCTCTTCAACGTGGTATTTCCAGGTGTTTGTACATAAATTGTTCATAAATAAATATCAATATCAATATCTTTCCTTAAGCCTCTAGCCTATCACAAAAAAATCTAACAACTGTGCTGTGGATATAGATACGAGTTTATAAGTTTTATCTTTTCTCTAAATAAGTTACTGCTTACTTGGTGCAGCGATTTGAGTCTTTTGGGTATCAATTTAGCTTCGGAGCCCTCCTGACCTGGGCCCCGGGCAATTCGTCCCAGTTGCCCCATTGGGCTTGGGCTTGGTCTATTATTTGCAACGAATAATTCGTCATAATATTAATAATTTTTGTACTAATCGTCTTGAAAACCAATAAATTATATTTACAAATATATTATATAAATTATAAATATAGACAAAATTGTAAGCAACGAAAATCAGGAGAATTTTAGCTCTAACCAAAGAGGAGTTATGTATGTGTTTCGTTACATATACGAATTAAACCTTCTAGCTCAGAAGGTGCACTTCTCAGCAGGGCTGAGAAACATTTACCACTGCCGTCGGGACTCAGCTGAGACATGCAAACATAAAATATTAAAAAACATAAAAGATCAAAAACATCAAACCGAGAAACGTGCAAAACTAAAAAGGGAGTGGGGCACGCAGAGAGTCACACCACATTGAGAAGGGTCCTTTTAAGGACAACTTCACTAGTTAGCAAGCTAAACACACTACTATTGTTGTTAGTATTTATAAGCATGCGATTAACGGGTTCGAACATGCCATAATTGGTGTTAGAGGAATTAATGTGCAAGAGAGGTTCAGAGAGGTTAGGTTGTAGTTATTCACTCTAAATGACGCTCGGCATCTTAAGAAACCAGAGTCCTTGTCATTTCATCAGTCGATGAACGAATATAACGTTAGCGCCCTCACGGTGCTTATGGAGAGAGCTTAAGTTGAGAAATTTAAGTCTGTTCTCATAAGGCGGAAGAGCAAGTGGGTCATCCCACGGGAGGTGGCTGAGCGCAAACCGGACGAACTTCCTTTGAACCGATTCGATTTTACTAACATGGGAGGAGTAGTAAGGAAACCATACCTGGGAAGCGTAGTCAAGCCAAGGCCTAAACAAAGATACGTACAGGTGTTTAGTGACGAGGGGGTTGTTGAACTCTTTGGACCATCTTTTTATAAATCCCAGGACTGAATTGCCCTTGGAGGAGATACAATTGATGTGGGTGGAGAAATCCAACTTACTTTCTAACCTAACCCCAAGATCGATTACAGATTCAGTACGGGAGCCCTTGTTGTCAAGGAAAGTATAGTCATAAGTTATAACAACACGTTTCCTGTCAAGATCTCGCATTTACTAATATTAAGCACAAGGTTGTTGTTGGAACACCAAGAATAGAAGGTGTTTAGATCTGCTTGCAGAAGTTTGCAATCCTCTATACTGCTTATGTGGCGATACAGTTTGATGTCATCAGCGTAAATAAGGATTTTACAGTGCCTTAGCTTGGTAACAATATCGTCAATTGATATAATAAAAAGAAGAGGGCCAAGATGACTACCTTGCGGGACTCCAGAGGACGCTTCGATGTTCTTAGATTTGACTCCGCGGAATAGAACCTGGTAGATAAGCCTCTTGCAGATAGGGGCGATAGCAGAATAAATAATAGATTCGAAGAGTTTTGGTATAGACGATAACTTCGCAATCGGCCTATAATTAGAGATTTCGTTCTTACAGCCTTTTTTATGGACAGGTATTATAAAAGAGTTCTTCCATAAGGTTGGGAAGCGCCCTTTATTTAGGGATTTTTGAAATAAACATAGTAGAGGAGACAGTAGGGCCTCTGCACGGGATTTTAGAACAGCTGGAGGGACTCCATCAGGGCCGGACGAAAAATCTTGTTCATTTATATGTTTCGAGATATCATCCCTGGTTATAGACAGGGAAAAGTTTTGAGCCGTTTGGATTGCATTGATATGTCGAAAATTGCCTTCATCTGGTTGGAATACAGGGAACGAGAAAGATTTAAGAAAGAACGATGCAAAATTGTCACAAATTTCGGTTGAATTAGAACTTAGGGAGTTCTCGTATTGCATGGTGTAAGGGTAATTATCAACTTTTTTCTTTGTGTTGATAAATTGAAAGAATGTTCTGGGATCACCATACATTTTACCTTCCATGTCTCTGAGGTATTCTTTATAGAGGATTTTGGAGAGAGCATGAAATCGGTCTTAGCAATTGAGAAATGCATCGAAACTCGCAGTGTCTTTCTTCTTCAGATAGGTTTTCCAGAGTTAATTCTTCAGGTTTTTGGTACGTCTCAACTCGTTGTTGTACCACGGTGGGGATGATCTGGACGACTTTAACGGCTCAATAGGTACACAGTATGCGAAAGTTTCATACAGGACGGAGTAAAATCCTGCTACATCGATATCCAACTCATTAGGTGAGAGCAACCAATTGAAATCGACCGAAGTGAGCTTGGATGACAGTTCCTCAAGGTTGGCTTTTTTAAAGTTAAAGGTAAAGATTGACTCCTCTGGGATTGGCTTATTGTTAAAGACAGAACTATAGCTCAGTAGGGGAGGAGGGTGATAGTTATCGACAGGTGACAAGACAATTGAGCTAGGCATGTTGTCTGAGTCGGAAAAGAATACAAGATTTAACCGCCTTCCTAAAATATTATTCACACCGCTCATTTGGCACAAGCCGCAGGAAAATAAGGAATTCAAAAAGCCGGCTTCCCTAGAGTTAAGGTTGTTTCCAGGAAGGTAGTTATCGTCATCATCGCAAGATACCCATTCAACCATGGGTAAGTTAAAATCGCCTACAAGTAGGAGTTCATCTTTGGAATCCATCATATCTTGGTTATGATTTATGCAAGAGATTATAATATCATAGAGGTTTTGACCTCTATCGCCAAGAGGAGTGGGGCTTGGCGTTTTCCTGACGGAACACAAAGATGGCCAGTTATATGCTATTGCTTTCCTCAGATGGTGGTTGGCAGTAAAGCTCCGAATTAAGAGTTTTGTCGTAGGGTAGATGATTCCCTTCCAATCCCACCAAACACACCGGAAAACTTTATTGGCCGTCATTCCTCGCTTGGACATTGTTCGCACCGGCTCACCACGATTAGACCATGACCGTTTTTACCTGACGTTGTCGTAAGTGACCTACTTTTCATCACCAGTCACCATCCGCTTCAGAAATGCGCCGATATTGCTGCGATTCAACAGCGGTTCGCAAATGGAAATTTGACCCACGAGGTTTTTTGGCGTTAACTCGCGTCGCACCCATACATCCAGCTTTTTTTTGTATCCTGCCAAATAGCTCCAAACAGTTTTTTGTGCAAGGTTTAACTCCAGGGAAATCGAAACAATGCTTACATGACGGTCGAAAATGATTTTATCGTCATTTTCGACAATGGGCCTTCTAAATGATCGGAACGGAATGGATTGTGAATGATTGGGTCTCACAATATCAGGGCCATATACACTATTCACATTTTCAGCCGCCTAGCTTGCGTTTTCGGCTTAGTCGAAGAAACACATTAAAATATGGCGTACTTTTTCGTTGTGGGGTCCATCTTTGACGCGGACTCAAACAAAACTGAGTCAAGTTATTACAAAACTGTCAGAAGCGTTTCGAGATCTCATCTTTCTAACGACATTTAGTGTTTCATATTGGACTTTTACAACGCGAGATACAGATTACCAAGACCTTCTATTGTCAAAATAACAGCCACACAAAAAAAAAATTTTTTCTGACCTGGAGGTCGCACTATGCGTACTATCTGTTTTTGGGGTCGCTGAATCCGAATCTGGGTTAGGGTTATAAGGTTATGTAGTTATGGGACTATGGGTTATGTAGTTATTTAAGCAAGATGTCATCGAGCTACTGTAATATTGGATTATAAGGTTTTAAAGCCATACGGTTAGCAGTTTAACCAAATATAGCAAATTTGAGGGTATATTTTGAGGTTATGGCCGAACCCAGATGTGCTGCAATAAAACTGACCCCAGATTAGGATTCAGCGACCACAAAAACACATAGTACACATTTTCAGGCCCTCACGTCAGAAACTTCGTTATTGGGCTTAAGGGTTACGTTGGTAAGGGGTTATAAGGTTATGTAGTTATGGGACTATGGGTTATGCAGTTATTTAAGCAAGAGGTCATCGAGCTACTGTAATATAGGATATAGCAAATTTGAGGGTATATTTTAAGGTTATGGCCGAACCCAGATGTGCTGCAATAAAACTGACCCCAGATTCGGATTCAGCGACCGCAAAAACACATAATACATATTTTCAAGCCCTCACGTCAGAAACTTCGTTATTGGGTTTAAGGGTTATGTTGGTAAGGGGTTATAAGGTTATGTAGTTATGGGACTATGGGTTATGTAGTTATTTAAGCAAGAGGTCATCGAGCTACTGTAATAGAGGATTATAAGGTTTTAAAGCCATACGGTTAGCAGTTTAACTAAATTTAGCAAATTTGAGGGTATATTCTGAGGTTATGGCCGAACCCAGATGTACTGGAATAAAACTGACCCCAGATTCGGATTCAGCGACCCCAAAAACATATAGTACACATAGCGCGACCTCCAGGTCACAAAAAAAATTTTTTTTGTGTGGCTGTGTAATGGATTTCTTTTTACTACACCTTATATTATTTTGTGTTGAAGCTAAGTCTACAAACTACAGATGAATCTTGTCTGGTCCGCACATTTATTTGCTAATAACAAAAAGCTAAAAATTTGTTCATAAGTTAGAGGTATAACAATTGTTTGGCTAGGTACTGCACTCAACGTTAATTTAATTGTTATTTAGGTTTGAAATAACGGATACCAAAATATGTGCTAGCTAAAATCCATATTTCATTTCCTTAGAGCAAGTTATTGGGTTAAGATTTCGCAAGAATAAAATTTATATGTACTATTTGTATGGCATATAAAAAACTGAAATATCGATTTGAAAAATAAATACCAAGAAGAAAAGTAATAAATGGATATAAGCTCTGAAAACCCTGCTTCGACTAGTATTGGCACCACAAATACAACAACACAACAAGTGTGGATGGCTTTGCAGCGATATGATGAATATGGATGAGTTGAAATCCTTCCAGATAACTTTTCTAAAATAATATTTGCTTTAAGGTTCCGGCCAAAGGTTATTTGCTTAGGTCCACAGAGATATTATTAAGAAATCGGATTTCATGTTGTTACACCCTTTCCTTATATTATTAGTAAATTGAATACAGTTAAAGCGTTTTGGGGAGTTTGTAAATAAGTACAGTCTTTCAGATAATTTCTTAAACAAACAAAACCTAATGTTTGGATTAGTTGTTGGCAGATCGCATTACATATTCTCATCTCATTGTTTTCTTTCGTTTCGTAAACAAATTAAGCCTTGAATAACTCTGAAACAACTTTTTCATTTCGGGCATCAAGGAATTTTGTGTGCTTCCCTGAAATAAATTTTAAATATTTTTCATTTATTCACATTGTTTCAAGTAGTTGGGAAGTGGGGGCATTGTTGAATTGCAACTTAATCAAGTAAGTCCTTAACGTAAAAATATTAGACCTCAGTTTTATTATGCACATCACGGCATAAAGATGTGTGTAAACAATTTTATTAATTTGTCAATAAAACTCGAGTCTTTATTATGAAAGAGTACACAGGTTTCTTGGTATGAAAAAGGTATCCGCAAGCCAATCCGGCATGTGAAGTGAAAGAAGCTGCTCTGGAAGGCACGAGATTGATCCATGTATGAGAATATTTTCGGCTTTGCCACGGCCCTCTAAAACTGTGGCTTCTATTAAATTAACGTAATTCAACAATTCTCAATTGAGTGTCATTGCACCATTTTGGGAGATTTAAATTCGGAAGTAAAATAACGGGAGCATTGACTTTAAGATGTATTTTATGTGCAGGAAGACCCGGATTTTTTATATTATTTAAAAATTCGGCAGGCAAATGTACTGCATCGTCCAGAATTCAGGTCGAGTCTAAAGAGCTAAACGTGGTTAGCAGCGTTGCCAACTGGTTCCCAGAGAGATCACTGGATTCGACTTTTAAAACCACCAGAAAAGTACTAAAATATTTTCCTCTTCGCCAAAAGTAACTAGATAATCTACTAAATCTAAAGTTCTTCAAACTAAATTCTTGAAAGGCGATGTTTAAGCGGAAATAGTCCCACTCATTAAAAAAAAAAATTATGTAATGGTGTTTCGTCGGGTTGTTCTCTAACCTCCTTTTTTAAGGGAGGGTTGCCGGGGGCTCTCGAGTTGTCCAGGGTCGTGTGAGAACAAACACCTTCTTACAAGATAAAATTTCTTTATTTATTTAAAATATTCCTTATGTACCTACTAACAATTTAGGTCTCTTAAATCTAAGTAAATGCTTACAATCTCTAGATACATGTTTACATATGGTGAGTAAGTATATCTACATAGCTAACTACGGGCTATAGTACTAGTATATTACTAAGCAGCTATCTACTCACTACGATAGGTTTACATGTGCGTAAGCTGGGGTCAATGGTCTGGCAGGATGTGCGTGTGTGTGTGTGTGTGTCGGTATGTGGTCGGTCTCGTATGTGGTCATACCGCGACACTGGTATAGGCAATGCTGCCGGGAACAATGTCGAATCATAAGGCCGTATCAGATCAAATTTTTGAGCAGCGACAGCAGCAGCAGAAGAGGCAGCTTGCTGCTTCTTGTATCAGATTCGTTGTAGCAGCAGCAGGCAGCAAACGCTTTTTCGTCTTAAATAAAAAACTGAAATGTCAAAAAAGCTGCCTTGATGGGCAGCAAAATTAGGATTAGGAATGAAAATGCAGCGGCAGCATTCAGTGCTGCTTCTGTGGTCATGTGACCCGTTTTGACCAATAGAAACAGTTTGCTGCTGATATTTTTGTTGCGCTGCTTTGGATCTGATACAGCCTATACACCACGACGTTGGTCCAGGAAACATTCCTCCGGTATTCGGTCGGTAAGTGTTATGTCTGTAGTCTAACCGTGCCGGATCGTACACCACGACACGGTATAGAAATAGCTCCTTTGGCACATAGTCGGATCGTACACCACGACTAGGCCTCGGTAACATTCCTGGAGCAAAGTATGTGTATGACCGTGCCGGATCGTACACCACGACACGGTCTACGACCGGAGAGGGTGACCTCTCCGGAACGAGCCTGGTTAGAGACTGAATTTTAGCCTGGTGAAGCCATTTATTTTATAGCCGGAAAGCTCGTCGGCGTAGGAAGCTTTAACGCTTTGAAGTGAGCTTTCAAAGGAGAATCACCAAGCCTACTAAGTAAATATTTATTTTTCCTAAAGCTTTGTTAAGAAATGCCTTCTAGAGTTGAAACGGGTTACTTTAGTATTTTTCTAAGAGAAGGTTCTTAGTAACGAACGTGGTTCGTTATAATTATTCCACTAAATGCTGTAAAATAACAATATTTTTATAATATAATCAGCATTATTGCTTTAACCAATTAACATTATACACTGGCTTCACCGGCCGAACTGCGCAAGTTCGTGCAAATTGATGCAGAGAACTTTAAAATAACCTCAGTTTGCATACAATTCCTATTTACTGGCCAACTGGACTCGAACTGAAGTTAAATGTAAAAGCTTTATCAAAAGAGAAATAATGGGATGCCATTCCAGTGAGCTTTTAGATTTCTAACTTCTGACGTAAAAGCAACAACCGTTGCAAGCACGAACTGAACATGAGCTAGACTTTCGTCAGTGAAGAAAATTATGTGGATTGAACTGAACATTATTCAACTGAGGTATGTTAAACCGAGGGCATTAGCCGGCACTCTAAAGGTATACACGGCTCTAATTACGCAACCTATCGGCTTAGCTGGTTATTCGGGGTACCAAAGTTCCACTACAGCTAGGTAAAGCGGACGACGCACCTCCGCCTGGTGGTTTGGCATTGTCGGTGTCACAGCACTTGTCAGCTGGTTAGCGGGATCCACCATTTGCAGAAGGGGTAAGGCTCCAATGAGAATATCCTACACAAACCTCGAAGGTTGCCTCTGAACCCATACAACATCCAAGAGATCGAAGCCGAGGTTCACCGCCACCTCCTCATGCATGCCTAGACTTCCTTTAACCTATCCTATCCTTTTTCCATTCTTCGAACTAAGCTTCCTAATAGGCATTGCACTATGACATGAACGACGTTAACATAAAAAGTGAACTTAGACTTTCACTTATTCTTGACAATATTGCTAAAGCTTTTCAACATCGGTGTTCGAATGTGGTAAAATTAGTAAAGAAAATTGGCCGGCTAATTATTAAATTCGAGTTACTCATGATGTTTCTTTAAACTGCAGAACTTCATACGTAAATTTGTTGGAATTTTAGGTTTTATTCCACTTCAAAAGATGGAGTTGACGGCACTATTCATCAACTTTGACAAACTCTTGGTTTGTATTTAAGCCAATCATTAGGTCAGTAGTAATTGTTGTCTTATTATGGTTTAGTGCAAGGCCAATACTAATTTGGTATAGTTGTATATTTTCCTCTTACCACCAAAAAACCGGAAGGCAATAGACTAAAAAAGAGAAAATAAAAAAAAACAGTGGGTGTGTGTACTTATGTACGCGCATTAGAAGTTATACTTCTTTGGCATACAATTAACTAATTGGAGTCTTATTATTTTCATGCGTTGGAAGTTGGAAGCATCACGATGCCGACAGGCTCTAGCCTGCAGATTATAGGGGACTCAAATCCTAACTGAAATCACCTACTAGTTGACTTATCAGGCCTAACTACAATGGTTTTAAGATGCCTCATCAAATTTTCTTAAGACTGGCTGATTTCCTGTCAACACGCAAAGAATGTTAACCTTCATATGCGTCGCCAGCTGGTTCAGCTCTTATCTACCTGATAATACTGCTGCTATTTCTAAGCCTTACTCTCTTCCTTTTGGTTTCCGCCTTAGCTACCAATAGAGGATATTTAACTTCTCCTCCACTTTATTCCATAGATCACACAATGGTACCATTATAGTTTTCTCTGCTCTTAGCCGTGCCTTTAGCTGTCGGTTCCTCGGCTAATCTTCGACGCTCCAAAAGGGCATGGTCTGTGTCCTCTTTCACATTTAGCAATGCCGGGCATTGCGTGGACTCGTATTGTCCGAGCCGATGGAGGTATGCCTTCATAACTCACCTCTCCATGCTCTCTCGAGACCCATCCTTCCACGTTTGTTATGAGCCGGTGAGTTCATCGACCTTGGGTAGACTAATTTTACTTCCTTTGCCACTACTGAAATCAACGTCACTTCTAAATTATGTTTACTTCTCTAGCTTCTTCTACTTGTGGTTACTCAATTAAATTGAGCGCGTTAGGGTAACTGAAACATCATACAAAGAGTTTCGGGCAAATACAGCATCATTTATGGTACCGTGTCGTGTATTTGAAACCAATCGATCATTATTCAGCGCTAGATTTACATGATCTTGGAGAAAGTTAATAGTGGACGGGAATCTTCGCCTCTGCCAAGAACTTCTTCTCAGTCTTTTTTATATGGCCATAATACTTGTTTCAAAAATTAGATTTTTGATTTGGAGCAAATACTGCCTACCAATACTTTGGAGCGGATACTGCTATCACAACTTGTAAATTCAGACTGCTTCACAGAACTAACCTCTCAACCGTTCAAAATTGAGTCTGGAGTTCCCCGAGGCTCCATTTTAGGCCCCAAGCTTTTCAATATATTTATACACGACTTCCCCAACATGATTCCCCTTCTTGACACAACTTGCATATAATACGCTGATGATGCACTTGTTTGGAATACAAGTCTCACCTATTAAAACCACAGAAGAACTCCAAACACACGTCAACAAAATAATAGATAACCTAGATAAATGGAACGTAGAAGTTAATCAGGGGAAAGTTTAATAACCTGCTTCAGGAATCTCTCAATGGAGAATAATCATTAATGGTCACACAATTATTTGATGAAGTACCTGGGAGTGCAGATGCATCACAGAATCATGTGGAACCCACACGTAAGACTCCTACTGATAAACGCCCGTATAATAGTAACTAGCCTAAGGCCGTTAATGAAATCTAGGAAGCATCAACAGAAACTAAAAACTTGCGCTATAAACCAATAGTTCGACCAGTACAATATCCACAAAGGTGGCAAATAAGTTGCAGTTTTTGGAAAGGAAAATACTTAGGAACTGTACCTTCCTCTATATTGCAGCGGAAAATGGGCGAAAATTATACCAATCCTGATACACATGTTCCAGCTAATGCAAAATAGACTTCGCAATCATGCCCCCGAATGAATTGGTAAGAAAAATAGCTAGTGAAGGCATTATGAAAGTAGCAGAGTTACCAAGCAAATACACGTCAAACGAAATATAAATGAATAAATAGTAAACCTGAAACACCCAAAATCAGCCTATGGGACCCAGGTAGGCTATCATATCAACTACCTGGTGTCCCATAGAAAATAGTTTAATAGCAGGCTGGAGATATTTCCTTGTCTACTTTTAAGTAAGCGATGGAATATCTCCAGCCTTAAAGCGAACAATTAGATTTTAAGTTCAGTTGCAATTAGCAACTCATCCAATGTATATATATTGTAAATAAATTAGATTTACGGGAATATACATTTTTTTAATATTTAGTGGCCCACCACTAAATATAGATAGGCCACTACAAGCCTACGGGCGAACTAGAAATTAAATATACTAGTAAAATAGCTCTGACAAATGTAAAATACAAAAATAAAACCACAGCCAGTTTGGCGCAACCAATCTGTTTGTGCCTAAAACACTACGAAACTTCCTATGCCCACGAAAATCCCAGCTGATGAATCGAACATGAAATTTATTTCCCTCCATAGCCTCGGCATATAAACCCCCTCACCTAACGACATCGTGAGCCGGCATCGACTACGAATTTCCATATGCCCATAATAATGATAATCCCAGTGCGCATGAAGAATGGAAGTTGAAATGCTTGCCCTCCATTGCCTCCACCACTTCGCCCATATCCTCCGTGCTAAGCCTTCTCCTGTGTTGCGTTGCGTTGCGAATTCGTCAAAATTCACTCTCATAATATTTTTCAAAACGCGCCTAAAGAAGTATAACTTCAAAAATACATAGTTTAAAAAAACTAAAAAATACGCTTTTACTTTAAAATAAACTAAAAAGTAAACTAGTTGGGATGTGGGTTTGACCCCTTCGGTCCACACGAATAACTTCCCAGTATGATGGACGAAGATGGAATAAACTGACTTCTTACAAAATAGTTATACGTTTAGCACTAGTGCAAAATTGGCTAGTATCAGAACTGATGACAAAGCAATCCTGAGAGAAGCTAGTTCAAATAACTATAATAGTAGTAAATCCACAAGATTTTTCTAGAGTATTTGTTTTTCCTGAACGTTAGCAAACAAACATTTCCTCCGTATTTCGTTCGCTGCACTAAAACGGGTGTTCAAATTCGTATTCAGCGTCCTGAAGCGCCGTTGACAAACTGAGAAGCGAATGACTTCATTTGGAAATTCCAAAGCTTTCCGGAGATATTAGCAAAACTGTAACTGTTAAGTACTTGTCAGACTTGACCAAAAAGAACAAATTTGGCGGTAACTACCGGAAATCCCGGGATGAACCGCAATTTCCTGAAACTGTATCACGCGTAGAAAACAATTCCACATCAAAAAGTGCTAATCCAAGGTTTGAAAAATTCGCTCTGTTTGTAAAGGGTAACGAAATTTTTGCATGATTTTGAAAGGTTGTCGGATTTTTACAAGTGATGATTTGTTCGAAGGCTATCGCTGTGCAGAACCCAAAAAAGATCACTTCGTTTAGAACGGGCCTCATTCCATCGAGTTTATTAGATATTAGCAAAACTTGTCTTTCTGACAATTAGCCGGAGTTTTTCTATTTAAACAAAAAAGGCCCGACCGAATATTATGAAATTTTTTTCTGAGCATTTCTTCGTTAATATTCTTTTTTCGGCACCTCAATGAAGTCGATAGACCGACCGAATATTATAAAAATCTTTTCAGATTATATTGTTGCTAATACGCTTCAAACGGCATCTCAAGTAAGTCAATATCTTTCGTGGTTCGGGCGATATCGTGCAGGTACAAAAATCACTCATCGCCGCTTAAACAAAAAAACGGCTCGAACGAATTTTATGAAAATCTTTTTAGATCATATTTCGGTTAATACGCTTTGAACGACACCTCAACGAAGTCGATATCTTTTTTGGTTCGCGCGATATCGTGCAGGAAAAAATGACCACATCCGTGCGCACACACACACATACTTCCTCCCAATTTTTGGCTTAAAATGCTCCTGGGACCTTGAAAGATGAAAATACGTCGAAAATTTCGATTTCGATTTTCGGACCGATTACAATAACTTCATATACTTACCCCCTTTACCTTGCTTTCGTAGACTATGTGAAAGCGTTCGACTCGGTTAATAGGAGCTTCATTTGGCAGGCACTACGGCGACGTGGACTGCCTGATAAAAAAAACGGGAAGTGCCATGGCTTCTCGATGGCACAGTAGACATGAATATGTCTTATCCCTGGGGTCTATTTATTTCTTGTTCTTATTCAGCCAAATTACACGGCCTATCACTTTCCAAGACTCACTTTCCAATCACTTCCAATAAACCGGTTTTTTAGACAAGGGAGGGCAGGGAAGGGTGTGTGTTGAGCCTCACTTGTAAACTCAAAAATTTTTCGGTCTCACCGCAAATTACACTAACACAAGCATAACTTTGTTCTCGGGGAATGTCACTGTTATAAACAACTACATATATGTACATTTACTATGTTACACGGAAAAGAGGTAGAAATTTAGATGCTTCGTGTAATACTCAAATTTTACACAGACAGGTTTGACGTGAGTCCCAAGGAGGCAAATTACACGGCATAACATTTCTTCCATCAACACTTCCAAAAATTCCAATAAACCGGTTTTATAGGCAAGGGGTCGCGGGGAAGTTTGTTACTTGTGCATCCCAAAAAATTCTCGACTGCACAGAGCAACACACTAACACAATCATAATTTCATTCTCGCGGTCTTCGAAAATGACTTAGCTTAACTGACAGTTTGTACACAGCTACATAGACAATAGAATTGTTACACGAAAAAATGCAGAAGTCAGTTTATAGTGTAATTCATATAACACGCACAAACCGGTTTGTTAAGGCAGAAAGTGCTATGTCGTGTAATTTGCCTCAAGTGAATGGGAACACAACAATATATATGTATCTGTCTCGCTCAATGCATACCCTTCAACCACCTTATCCTTTTTTCACAATGTAACAGAATACAAGCACACGAAAAGGAATCGTTCAAAATAAAAAAATTGTGCTTTTGCAAAAATTCTAAACGCACCGCGACCGCACCACACTCAATCCCCAAACTGCGTAGTAAGAAAATTCCCTGATATCGACTCTGATTCCGCCCCGCTTCGAAAACACAAAAATATCGCCTCAAGCACACCTTTTCCGAGAACTCGCAGCAATTGAACAAAAAAAATTCCACCCAATGACGACGAATAATATTAAAACAAAGCAAAACAAAAACAAAATGAGTCAAGGAATATGACGATTTTCGTTCCGCACATTCTTTTGAATAGACTCCAGGCATAAGACATACATATTCATGTCAATAATAGAATTGATAAAAGCCCTATATAACAATTCCAAATGCGGAGTTCTCCATAATGGAAAATTATCCGACAGCTTTGAGGTCAGCTCAGGAGTACGACAAGGATGACTACTTTCACCATTAATATTTCTTATAGTAATAAATGACATCCTTGTCGACGCTCTAGATAATAGAACAGGCGGCATACAATGGGGTTTGCTAGACCGCCTTAAGGATCTCGACTACGCCGATGATATCTGTTTGCTGGCCCACAGACACCAGGACCGCAGAAACTTGTTAAACAGTTTAGCAACAGAAAGTAGTCCAGCAGGCTTAAGGCTAAATCCAACTTAAACTAAAGAAATGCGGATAAATGCAAACACCATTCAACGGACAGCGCAGAATAACCGTGACGTGGAACTGGTAAATAAATAAATTCTGCTACCTCGGTAGAATTATTACCGAAAATGGCGGTGCAGAAGAAGACGTAAGTTCCAGAATTAATAAAGCACGAGGCGCATATGCATGCCTCTCCCGCATATGGAGATCAACGGTGATCTCAACTAACACCAAATTGCGGCTGTTTAACTAGAACGTTAAGGCAGTTCTTTTGTACGGTTGCGAAACATGGAGAGTCACCCAATTCAACACAGGGCGCCTGCAAGTCTTCATCAACAGATGCCTTCGTCGTATCCTAAAAATCCGCTGGCAAGATAGAATTTCAAACGAAGAACTATGGCGCCGTGCCGGCCAAGAAAGGATAGACGACAAAATCAGGCGAAGGAAATGGAATTGGGTTGGCCAAATCTTGCGGCGCGAAAACGAAAATCTAGCCAAACAGGCCCTTGACTGGATTCCGCAAGGTTCCTGTCGGGTCGGAAGACCTGGCACAACGTGGAGGAGAACCCTACTAGAAGAAGCCGCAACAACTGGGAGATCCTGGTCGGAGCTAAGATCTGCCGCGCAAGGCAGAGTCCGCTGGAGGGCAACTGTTTCCGCCCTAAGTCCCATGCGGGATTAAAGGAGTTTAAAGAAGAATGCGAGCCTAAATGTTTGAGTAAAAATAATGGAACTAATTTTGATGTTCACGTAATTCAATTAGATTTTGAAAAAAAAAGTGCAAAATTTCCAAAACATCTGAAAACATTTTTTTAAATATTATTTACCTTTACTTACGCTAAATTTTGTACTTACATTCTTATAAGATTCTGTTATATTCGTATGTATATAATCCCCTTTCAGCTCTTCATTGAAAACCTGCAAGTCGAAGCCTATAATGGGTAGAAACCGTAACGACAAAAAAGCCTAGGAAAGAGTCAAAAACCTCTTACTCAGATCATATAAATCAACATTTGTTAACAGAAGCAAACAGCAAATACCTCGTGCATGGTTCCAAAGAACAAATTATTTGGCACGGAGCCTGTTATTTGCAAGCATCCAACACATAATTAATTTATGCATGTATGTGAAAATCCGATAAATGCACTTATCGCTTCCAAGGAGAAAATCCTCCCAGAATACCCAAAATAGCAATTAGACTGAGACGGAAATGACACACAAAATCAGCCAAGAGAAATTGAATACACACCCTCATACAAGCATTATGTTAAGAGACTAGACGTGAAACAGGAGATTTTGCACGAAAGGAAAAATATGACACCATAACAAAGGATTTATTTGGTAAAATATCTTTAGAACAAAGGCCAGAAGAAATAAATGGTATGGCTAGAGGAGTTAAATTGTGCCGCATTATACACATAATGTTGAGCAAGTGAAACATATTACTAGCAAAAACCCGCGTGAATTGCAACGCCTTGCAATAAAACGAGATTATTTGTGCACAGTCTGCGGTAGAAAGAAGGTATAATGACGAAAAAACAAATCTGCAGAAATTGATTTTGGATACTGAAAAAGCTTAGAGTATGTTACAGCTTTTTACGATTCGACTTGAAAAATTGTGTAGGTACTACATGAACAACAGACACCTAGCGAAACATATTTAGAATCGTCCGCATAGATTTTGCTATGCTGGGCGATTAGACGCCCAACTTCGCGAATGGCGGCCGTCTCCCTTACAAATTGTTTTCCTCAAAAAAAGTACCGCAAAAGTAATCAATTTTGGAAATTCAGCACCCACCGTGCAGCCGAAAAATGTCCCATTGATTGACCTAAACATATCTAATAAATACTTTCCCTTTACCTATCTTATTTTATTAACCCTGGAACTAAAGCGAATCACGTTCTGGGTTCCTAACGATGTTAGGGAACCGGAGCAGGTGCTCTGCAGGCTGGAATTACAGAACCAGCCAATTGAGGTGAACTCTTGGCAAGTGATGGGCAGGAAGGTGGACCAGAACGGTCAAACTCTTGGCCTTAGCATTGACGAGAAGGCGCTCACGCAGCTGAAAGAGCAGGGCATGTCCCTATTCTACGGCTTCGGACGAATTAGAGTCAAGGAGATTGGCTCAAAAAAGGAGACTCCTGCTGGCTCACAGCAGCGGGAACAGCCTCAGGATGCGGGTGGTACAGTGCAACCTGCAACACAGTAGGGCTGCCTCGGCAGTCCTTTGCAGGGTGCTGGCCACCCAAGCTATCGACGTGGCTCTTGTACAGGAGCCATGGGTAAATAACGGTGCTATACAGGGCTTGCGGGCAACCGGCTACAGCATTGCATGCAGTGATGTGGACGGCGACCCTCGGACCTGTGTAGTTTACAATAAAAACACCAACTGCTTTCCTCTCACAGATAAATCGTCGAAAGACCTGGCAGTGGTGATGATACAGATTAACAGGGGGGCAGCAAGAGCATGATTACCTTATGTTCGGCATACCTCCCCTATGACTCCAGAGACCCACCACCGTCCAAAGAACTTAAGGATGTCGTGGGTCACTCTAACAGGAGCGGTCTGCAGATCATCATAGGATGTGATGCGAACGCCCATCATGATGCCTGGGGTAGCAGTGGAGTGAACAAAAGGGGCGAATACCTTTTTGATTACCTCTTAACTACTAACCTGGACATATTAAATCGCGGCACGGATCCTACCTTCGACAACGGTAGGAGACGTGAGGTTATAGACATCACGCTAGCTACTCAACAAGTTGCCACTTACGTGAGTGACTGGCGGGTCTCAGATGAGCCATCGTGCTCAGACCACAGACACATTTACTTTATGGTGGGCGAGTCTTTGGAAAATGTGAGTACATACAGGAATCCTAGATATACGAACTGGACAGACTTTCGGGCTGAACTCAGTAGCATATTCAAGGGTTCCATGCACTCAATCAAATCTACGATGGATGTAGAACTATCCGCGGACTTCTTTACGGAGGCGGTGACTGCTGCTTACAGCAATAACTGCCATGTTCTGATGAGGACGCGTAATAGGAAAACTCCATGGTGGAATAACGAGCTCTCCAAGTTAAGATCCGCTACGAGGAAACTGTTCAACGCAGCTAAGAAGAGCGGCAACTGGGAGAGTTATAAAAGCTCGCTAACCAGCTATAACAGGGCAATCAGACGAGCAAAAAGAAATAGCTGGAGGAATTTTTGCAAGAGTGTCGCAGACATTCGAGACTCAGCAAAAATCTATAAAGCTTTATCAAAGGGCTTGTCGGTAGATCTTAGATCCATCAGGAGAACGGATGGCTCTTTCACACAGTCTAGGGAAGAAACCTTGATAACATTGCTCCAGGCACATTTCCCAGGCACAACCATTTATTCAAAAGAGAACATAACTTCTGCTGGGCAGCGTATAGGCCAACTTTCTAAAGTGCCCAAGGCCGCCTGGACAGAAGCAAATACCTTGTTCAACCATGAAGCTATCAGGGAGGCGATTAGATCGTTCAAACCATACAAGTCCCCTGGAGCAGACAGAATCTATCCCATTCTGCTACAGGAGGGCTGCGACCTAGTCACTCCCTTATTATGCAAATTATTTAGGGCTTCCTTCGCACACGGCTACATCCCATCCGTCTGGAGGAACGTCAACATAACATTTATACCTAAGCCAGGGCGTTCGGATTACACCCTGACTAAATCTTTCAGGCCGATAAGTCTCTCGTCTTTTGCCTTGAAGACAATGGAGAAAATTGTCGACCGGGCGATAAGGGAAACTTATCTTCAAAGCCAACCACTAAGCTCCTATCAGCATGCGTACCAGGCGGGCAAGTCTACTGAGACAGCACTGCACAATCTGGTGCTCAGGCTTGAACAGGCAGCTCTAAACAAAGGAGTTGCGCTGACGGCCTTCCTCGATATCGAGGGAGCCTTTGACAACACATCCTTTGATACTATAGCTAGGGCTCTAAGTAGACACAGTCTACGTAGCACTTTCTGCAACTGGATTGACTCTATGCTGGGAACTCGCAAACTAATTGTTTCTCATGTTGAGGGGTCTCTGGAGGGCACTATAGCAAGAGGCTGCCCGCAGGGAGGAGTTTAATCTCCACTTCTCTGGTGCCTTGTTGTAGATGAACTCCTCGAGTTGCTCAACGGTCGGAACATTTTCGCCCAAGGTTACGCTGACGATGTCGTCATAGTAATTACAGGTGAATCTGAAGACGCCATGTCAAGGCGCCTGCAGCAGGCACTTGATCTGGTCTCTAGCTGGTGCGAGAGTGTAGGTCTAAAAGTCAATCCCGACAAAACGATCCTAGTTCCTTTCACCAGGAAACGATCACTACCGGGAATTTGGGAACCTACATTCGCGGGCAGAACTATAGGCTTTTCTCAACAAGCCAAATATTTAGGAGTGACGCTAGATGCCAAACTCAATTGGAAACAGCATATGGACACTGTGATGTGTAGAACGCGCAGATCCCTGTGGGCTTGCCGCAGAGCTTGTGGTTCCACCTGGGGTTTACAACCGAAAACCATGTACTGGATATACACCACCATCATAAGACCCATGGTAACTTATGGAGCTTTAGTTTGGTGGCACAGAACGAAGCTTAAGGGTTCCATAACCTTTTTAAGCAAAATTCAAAGAATGGCTTGCCTCTCCATCATGGGGCCATCCGCACTTCCCCAACGGCAGCGCTGGAGACTCTCCTCAATTTGGTACCCCTCCACCTTGAGGTAGAGAAATCCGCCATAAACGCGGCGCTGCGGCTGAAAGCGAATGGTTACTTGGGCGCTGGTCTTGGGCGAGGACATTCTATAATAATCAACATCATAGAAGAGATTCCGGAAGCGGAGATGCTATCGGACGGCATGCCCTATAAATTCTCAAAATTTAAGCAACCTTCTGTACATATACAGGAAAGGCTTACCTGGACTTTTCCTAAAGTTTTGCCGGGCGGGCTAGTATGGTACACGGATGGCTCTAAAACGGAGACAGGTGTAGGCGCAGGAATCTGGAGTGAAAGTCCCAGATTCAGCAAGGCTATAAGTCTAGGCACTCTGGAAACTGTCTTTCAAACAGAGGTGTACGCTATTCTGGCATGCACTCATGAGAACTTAAGAAAGGCCTACCAAAATAAACGGATTTTTATCTTCTCTGATAGCCAAGCGGCAATTAGAGCGATAAGGTCCCGTAGGACCAAGTCGAAATTAGTTTGGGACTGCCAACGTGCTCTTCATGAGTTGGGCGTTCTCAATCAAATCACACTTGTCTGGGTCCCAGGTCACCGGGGCTTCGAAGGCAATGAAAGTGCGGATGCCCTGGCTAAACAGGGCTCTGATTTAGAATTCATTGGTCTAGAGCCGGCTATTGGGGCACCGTCCAGCTTGCTGCAAAGGGCCCTGGCCGATCGGACCTTGATGAAACATATTGAACGCTGGAGGTCCGCGCCTGGACTGGCCAACTCTAAGCGGTTCCTTCCAGGGCCGTCCCCTAAGACGGCCAAGGAATTATTACGGCGCAGCAGGAGTGATGTTAGGACACTTGTTGGCCTAATTACCGGACACTGTGCCCTAAATTACCACTTATGGAAGATAGGAAGGGCAGAGGACCCTACATGTAGGCTTTGCCTAGAAGAGGATGAGTCTGCCCTCCATGTTCTCTGTGAGTGCCCTGCAATAGCGAGGAGCAGGGTCTCTTTGTTCGGGAAGTCCCTGCTCGAACACTCAAGTCTAAGCGACAAACCACTAGGCAGACTGCTGAACTTGTTCAGGCGGTCTGGCCTACAAATATGAGGTGTAGGGGTTGTAGTACAATAGGCCAACTAAATGGCCGCAGTACCTTTGGACCTAATACCTCACACAGGAAAAAAAAAAAAAAAAACCCTGGAACTTAACGTTAGCGCCTGACGAAAGGCAGGTTGTTTTTTTTATGTGAAAGACTAGAGTCGCAGGAAAGGCCCTTTATACTGTTCGACAATCTATTTTCTTCATATAGAGTGCAATGTCGAACAGCAGCTCTAGTCGGGGAAGGAAGGAACTGCCACAACCTACCCGCGGACCTACCATTACTGTCGCGACTCTGACATCGGGGCATCGAGAAACAACTCGCTGGAGTGTTATGCCTCCTAAAACGAATTGAATTTCATCAACCAACCGATGACATGCGCTTTTTTGGTGGAGCGGGGAAGTGCCAAGGAAGGCTATGACAGGAGGAAACAGGAATGTAAAGAGGGAAGAAGAAAGAAGGAAAGTTATGTAGGTGGAAAAGTGGAAAAGGCGAAAGACCGTGGGGCTGGCCGGGATTCGAACCCGGGACCTCTAGGATAGTAGTCAGGCGCCATCCCCCTAGGCTACCGAGGCCCCCAATGTTCCAATATACTAATGGTTGAAGATAGAAAAAATTTACAATCAAAATTATTTTTCTAATTTTTAGTTCATTTTAAAATAAAAACTTATTTTTTAACTTCCCAGTATAGGGAAGTTATTGTAATCGATATTATCAACCTTTTTTCATTTTTCAAGGACCCCAGAGCATTTTAAGCAAAAACTTGAGAGGAAGTATGTCTGTGTGTGTGCGTACGTATGTGGTCTTTTTTCCTGCACGATATCGCGCAAACGAAAAAAGATAACGACTTACTTGAGGTGTCGTTCGAAGCTTATTAACGGATATATGATCTGAAAAGGTTTTTATAAAATTTGGTTGCGCCGTTTTTTGGTTTAAACGGCATAAGTAAAATTTGTACCTGCACGATATCGCACAAACCACAAAAGATATCGACATACTTGAGGTTTAGCTTGAAGCGTTTTAACGAAAACATAATCTGAAACGATTTTTATACTATTTGGTCCAGCCGTTCTTTGGTTTAAACGACTTAAGTGATTTTTGTACCTGCACGATATCGCGCGAACCATAATAGATATCGACTTAGTTGAGGTGCCATTCGAAAAGTATTAAAAAAATATGATCTGAAAATATTGTCATAAAATTCGCTCGAAAAGTTCTTTTGTTTAAACGACCTTCTTCATTTTTGTTACTGCACGATACCGCGCAAACCAAAAACGAAGGAGCTGCCGAAGGAAGAATATTAGCGAAAAAATGCTCTCAAAAAATTTTCATAACACTCCGTCGGAAATTTTTTTTTTTGTTTAAATAGAAAAACTTCACTTAGGTGTTAGAAAGACCTTAAATTGATAATTTTTGCTAATATCTAATAAATTTGATGGAACGAGACCCCCTCTATAAGGAGTTTGGCCGTAGACAGCGAAGTGAACGGACGTGTGCTTGTCCGGTCCGTCAAACACGCCCGTTTGTATTTAACTCAATTTAATAAAAACAATTTTTTTTCTTGTGAAATAAAAAATCAAAGCCCACAAAAAACAGCAACAACAAAACAATAGTGGGGAAAAAAATATGCGCGGCAGTGTAAAGCGAAGGCCTCATCACCCTTTCTACAGAGAAGAGACCGACGAACAGCACAAGTAAGTTCCCTTTGCTTCCTACCCTCACTCATTCTCGGACCTGCAAGTGTCGCACCCGAAATCTGTCGGTCGACGAAATTTGCCCCGTCTCAAAAGGCATAAAACTTTAACGCAGGCAAATTTCGTTGACTCTGATGGTTGCGGCAGATGTAATTCCGGGGAATATCTCTAAGAATGTGGCGATTGAACCCGCGCAACCGAAGTCCCGTTACAAGTCAAGCTTTGTTATTGACCTCTGTAACATTCGTGGACTTCATGCGAACTTCTCTTATGTTGAGTGCCACTTATTGAACTTTAAACCCCCAATCCTCGCACTTATTGAAACCCAAATATCACCCGATATTGACTTAAGTCAATATCAGATATCGGGGTACACTTTAGTGCATAATCTCTCTCCCCATAGGGGCATTGCCATCTACGTTAGGGATGACGTGGCTTATTATAAAATATGCAAAAGCACTTCTTCAGATTTTAACTCACTTTGGATTAAAATCATCATCCGAAACCACGTCATATTCCTTTGCTTCCTATACAGAAGTCGTAACATAAGTAACGTAGCCTCCACCTTATCTTTTGATACTATTTCCGAACAAATCTCGGGATTTTTATCGTCCAATCCTGAGTGTGAAATCATCGTTGCGGGTGATTTCAATGTTCACAATGTAAACTGGCTGACTTACTCAAATGGCACCAGTGCCTCTGGCAAGGACGTCAAGCTCTTTGCAGACATCAATAACTTGCATCAAATTGTGGATAATCCCACAAGATTCCCTGATGTTGCTGATCAAGGAAGATATCTCCTTGATCTTTTCCTTACTTCTCATCCAGCACCATATACCGTCACAGTTGATTCACCTCTCGGCAATTCGGACCACTGCTTAGTTAGCGCTAACTTCCCATTCAAATTTCCCACCCCTCCCAAACCAGTCAGAAGAACTGTATGGCATTATGGAAAGGCCAATTGGCTGGGGCTTATTAATTTTTCCAATCTACTGACTGGAACCAGTGTTTCCGTAATAAAAACGTCAAATCTGCCGCTATCCGTATCACTAGAATCATACAGGCAGGAATGCATTTGTTCATTCCTCATTCTACTAAATCTGTGAAGGCTAGGCCCAACAGATGGTTTAATCAGGAGTGTATGAATGCAATCCGAAATAAAGAAGCCGCCTTTCGCGCTTACAAGAGCTTCCCGAGTGAATCGATCCGTGCAGAGTATATAAAACTAAGAAATTCCTGTAAAGTCACCATCAGGAATGTCGAAAATTTATTTGACAGCAAGTTGAGAAGTAAACTCCTTAATGCAACCTCTGGTAGCAAAAACTTCTGGTCCTTGGTAAGTTCCATAAAGAAGAATTTCACCACCTCCACAACTCCTTCATTCATCCACGATGAAAAGGTGATAACTGACAGAAACTCCAAGGCCGATTTATTAGCATCTCTGTTTGCTTCAAACTCTTCTCTACCCCAAAATGATACGCTACCTCCGGTCCTCGAGCACAGCGCTCATTTAATGGACAGGGTTGTCTTCAGGACTCGTGAGGTGTACAGGTGCACCAAGGAGCTCGATGTCAACAAATCCACTGGACCCGATAATATACCCCCTATCGTCTTAAAACAATGCACCTCACCTTTGGCTAAACCTCTGCGCAAACTTTTTGCCCTATCATACTCTTCCGGAGTTTATCCAAACTCTTGGAAACTTGCCCATGTTCAGCCAATACCGTAAAAAGGTGACTCCAGATTTCCCTCCAACTACCGCCCAATAGCAATTACTTCTATTCTCACCAAAACCATGGAGATGATCATTAACAAAAAGCTTATGGGATATCTAGAATCCAACCAACTTATAAATGACAAACAATACGGCTTCCGACAAAAAAGAACCACCGGTGATCTTTTAGTTTGCATTACAGAACACCTCAACCGAAGTTTGCATGGATCAGGTGAATCTAGTTTGGTTGCTTTGGATATCTCCAAGGCTTTTGATAGAGTATGGCACTCAGCCTTGTTAGCTAAACTCAAAGCTATTGGAATTGACTCGCTTCTCTATAAGTGGGTTGAGAGTTTCCTTTCCGGCCGTTCAATTAAGGTAGTTTTGGATGGCGTCAAATCCGCATCCCACCCGATCTCTGCGGGGGTCCCCTAGGTGTCAATTTTATCACCGGCCCTTCTTTCAATCCCCTCCAATCCACTTCACAGTTTCGCTGACGACGGTACTCTACGTTACTCGTACAGCTTCGATACAAGACAGACACATGCCAGATCCTGTCTTGATGATCGTGAACTAATGTTCAACTCTATTAATAAGGACATTGAACTTATTCTAGAGTGGGGAAAAAAGAATCGTGTCGAATTCAACCCCTCCAAAACCAAGTACTGTCTTATTTCAAAGAAAAAGATCAACACCTCACCATCGTTGACAGTGGATGACGTGGAACTAAAGGCCGACCCATCCCTACACATCTTAAGCGTGACATTAGCCAAAGACTTGCGATGTAATGACCATATATTCCAAATCGCCAAACAAGCATCCCAGCGTTTGGGATTTCTTAAGAGGTGCATCCTCCTCCAGCCATCGGTCCGTGCTGTTATTTATAAATCCTACATTCGGTCTCTTCTCGAATACAACTTCCTCATTTGGGGCGGCGCTCCAATAACAACCTTAGCATGGTTAGATAAGGTCCAAAAAAAGGCTCTTAAGTTAATTAATGACGATACCGCTTACTCCACCATCGACCCCCTAAGCCACCGTAGGAATGTAGCAGCACTGACAAAATTTTATCGCTACTATCATAGTGACTGTTCCTCCGAGTTAAACGCTATTTTGCCTCCACGGCAATCTTATTCCCGCAACACCAGATTAACCCACTCGTCCCATTCCCTGCACCTGCAACTCCCCCTTTTACGCACTCAACAAGATATGAATTCGTTTGTAAATAGAACAACTCGACTGTGGAATAATCTCTCGCAGTCGGTATTTCCGAGCTCCTACAACATCCAAGAGTTCAAACGCAGGGTTCATTACCACCTTCTTCAATACCCCCCCGTACCTTTATAATCCTTAACCTATTCCCCCACCCTCCCCCGTACTAAGCTTACTGCTAGACATTACACCATGACGTGACAAATGACATGACGGACTAGTAGTACAAAGGATGACTCCTGAGCTTAGCACTATCACATAAAAAAAAGTGATCTTTTTTGGATTCTGCACAACAAAACATCACTAATCAAAACCCGACATTCTTTAAAAATCGTGAGATAATTACGTTACTCTTTACAAACATCACGAGTTTTTCAAACCTTGGATCAGCCCTTTTTTACGGCGATTTGTTTTCTACGTCCTACAATTTTGGAGCTTGCGGCTCATCCCGGAATTTCCAGTAGCTGCCGAAAAATTTGTTCTTTTTGGTCATGTCTGACAAGTACTTTACATTAATTAGTTTTGCTAATATCTCCGGAAAGCTTTGAAATTTCCAAATGCAGTCAATCGCTTCCCAGTTAGTCAGCGGTGCTGCAACACACTCAATACGAATTCGAACACCCGGTTTAGTGTAGCGAACGAAGTACGAATTAAATATTTGTTTGCTGACGTTCAGGAAAAACAAATTCTCTAGAAAATCTTATCGATTTACCACTATTATAGTTATGTGCACTAGCATAGCCTTCTATATATACAAGCCATGCAAACGCTTTTGCATGTAGTAGTACTTTGACCGGGTCTCTTAAACGTCAAAGTTTGTTCGGTAGTGAAATACGTGTCGCCGCGCATAAAAATTTGTTAAATTTGCAGTTAAAAAAGCATTAAATATATATTAAAGTTAATAAAATCGCGCGTGAATTAGTGCTCCAGTGTTTTAATAGAAAAAATTAAAAAAAGTGAATGATTAAGTGCATTTTAAGAGTGATAAATGATAAGGTGGCCATTTTTGTTTACATTCGTGGTGGTTTTTTAAATTAGAGAAAAAAGGTGTAGTGTTTGTGTAGTTATGAAATTATAAATGAAATTAAAGTGATTAAAGAGTGTGTAGGGGAAAGCCAAAAAGTTACTGTTTTTAATAATTTTTGACCACTTTAAATTCACTGTTAATTTCATAACCACAACATTTTTTCCCTAAATTAACACGAAAATGGTCACCTTATCAATTAACACTCTTAATAAATGTATTTTCAGTATCATTCCGTTTTTTTTTTTTAATTTTTTAAATTAAAACACTAAGGCACTTATCACTGGTTATCCACGCGCGATTTTATGCACTTTAATGAATATTTAATACTTATACTTCACAATTTTAAAAAATTTTAATAAAATTGTAAATTGTGCACAAAATCGGGCGTGGATTACCAGTGATTAGTTATTTAGTGATCTGAGGGAAGTGAGTGATTAAGTGTATTTTAAGAGTGTTGATTGATATGGTGACCATTATTGTTTACATTCGCGGTGGTTTTTTGAGTTAATTTAGCGAAAAAAATGTTGAATTTGTGTCGTAATAAATTAAAAATGAATTATTCCATATATGTTCATCATACTGGGAAGTTAATGACGTCACACAGCTTACTCTACTATACTCGTCATACAATTTCATTTTATACCCATACCGAGGGCGTTCTAAAGAAAAAGGTAAATCGCCATTTTATGTTACCACAATGTTAAAATTGATAAAAATATTCTACTTGTCACACCCTTCTTTTGATACCGGTACCCAAAGTCTAGTAATAACGTCTTTTATCTTCATACAAAATTTCCCCCCGTTAGTTGTGCAAAATTTGGCCACCATCTTGATTTTTTTTACAAAAAAGGCCGGTTGCATTGTCACGTGAACTATGCATATGTGCAAAATTTCAAGTTGATAGGTTACATTTTCCACTTTTTATTCTACTACTAACTGCACCCATAAACCAATAGTTGCCAATAAAAACCTTCCATTGACTTGGAATTTTTCGAGATATGAATTTTACACAATATGAATTCTTCAAAATGAAACTAATCATAAACTCTTACGAAAAGACCAATTATTATTTCTGTAAAATTTCGAGATTTAATATGCTTTTATATAAAGTTTGACTAAAATTACCTACGTAGGTACACATGTATTCTTTTACAAAAATTGCTGGTAAACGATGTTTGTCGTTTTGTTTTCCGGCGCATAAATAAACAAAGATGTTGCCTTTGCAACCTCGAACACGCAGCATACAGTTGTCCATGCGCGAAACATGAACACTCCAAGTTAATTCGCCAAAATCCAACGACTGGCCTTGTGACTTGTTGATGGTCATCGCGAAAGCCAGATGCACTGATAATTGCAACCGTTAAAGTCGAGTGCCAGGTCCGTTGGAATTTTGAGGTAACCGATTTGAAGGAAAATAAGTGTCCCGAAATGGTATTTTGGATGGTTGCGTTGAGATCATCTACTTCTTGATTTTCCGCCCAAAGTTTAGCTCGTTATGGTTTTTAATGTCGGCGTTACGTTCGTGCTGGATGAGCTCCTCCTTCGATTTGGTGAACTGACAAAAATTAGTGTGCAATGTGACAAATCCGGTCGTTCCCATTACCCACGTCTAACAATTGTTTCGAAAACACGTCTGCATCTCAATATTGTTGCAAAAACAATTGCATGTTAGTCGTCAATCGGAGTGTCACGCTCGTCACAGTAGGCAGTTGATCGTGGAATAACTGGAAGAGTCTGACGAAAATCGTCGGAGAATAGAATCATGGCTCCACCCAAAATTCAAAGTTCTGTCCAGCGCCTCCTGTGACCTCTTGTGGGCCATCATGCACCCTTCCCAAACGACCAATTTGCATATCTGTAGGACCTCCGCCATTGCGCTGTTTTTGGTGATGCTGCAAGCTGGTTCCTCGTTCATTTGCATGTTCAGTGGCAATTTCAAATAGTGATGAGCAAAAATGATCTTGTTCTTGCAGTCTTGTCTTGTTCTTGCACATTTAGCAAGACCAACAACAAGAACAAGACTTAGTTATGCTTGCAAGAACAAGAACAAGACAGACTGAACAAGACAAGACTAGATTAGTCTTGTCTTGTTCTTGCGTTTGCTCATCACTAATTTCAAGGCAGAATGTGCAGTTAGTCCGCTTTTTAACAAAGTCGCTCCAGATGAAGCTAACATTCTGTGATCTCACCCTCGCCAAATGTAATGAAATTAAGAACGTTTATCCAGTCCCTCCGGGAGCATCTAGAAAGTAAATTTCACTAGTTCGGTTGTTCACAGCTCCTATCAAAGAGTCGTGCGCAGCCTTTTGTTGTTGGTTCAATTGCGAAACATTTGAACGTACTGCTTCGGCTAATGCTTCGGTGTCGTATTATTTTTCTGTTTGTAACTCGTGATTAAATGCATCGTAGATTGGGCGATTGGTTGATATCGTGTTCATAAGCGACAACACTTTATTCGTAGACATGTAACATCCTGAGACATGTTGTCCCTATATTTGACCCACAAATCATTCGGACTTGAGGGGAGACATACATACATATGTGAAGATGATAATTGCAAGCAATGTGCGAATTTGATGCGGTGATGGTGATATGATGAAATCTTTGGGCGTTGTGCCCCAATGCGAATCGTTTTCGAGCAACTGTAAGAGTTGACACGCCGCACGGTTAGTCTCACACGGGTGCCGATTACAGTTCTGAGTTGTTCAAACGACGTCGGACCATTCATTCTCCAACAACAATCGAAGATACTAACATGCGTCGTTATTTGGATACACAGTGCAGATGTGACTGAGAACGTCAGAAGCAAATACATTTGGATGCCCTTCAACTGTCGTTCTTGACAAACGGAGAAGAAGCTTGCCGTACCTCTCTGTCCCCTGCGTTCTCTGGATTGAAATACACCCGTTGTCCGTTTTTCAGATGTACTGCCTAATGTACAACTGTAGGGTGTCTTTCGTGGATCGCACTACTGAGATACTTCCTCGTTTGCATTTGTCACAGAGAAAACAGCCATATCGCTGCCTTTGTTCATATATTTGTATATGTACTTTATCGCCTTGATGGAGTTGCAGTATTCCACATTGATGTGCGCCTCAAAAGCCTTGGACAATATCGGCGAATATGGCACAACCCAACGATTTTTTTGTATGTGATAGACTAGAGGCTTAGTGAAAGGCCATTTGTACTGTCGACAATCTATTTCTTCGTATAGAGTGCAATGTCGAACATCAGCTCTAGTGGAAAGATTATTCTTGTCTTGTTCTTGCATTTGCTCATCACTACTTCTTGTATGCTCACCCGCAGGCGTTTTGTCAGCCCTGATGATTATTGGCTGCATTATGGCTGTCGGATGGCATCTGATCCAACGCAATTTTGAATAATTTGATCAATTCGTTGTTCTGATGAAGAAATGTTTAATTCTCTAACAATGGCTCGCTTCGTTATCGGATTGTCTGGATTGCCCATGAAATAAATTTGTAAGAGTTTATGGTCCGTATTCGGTGGTGGTAACAGTGTTCCTACTAAATGATATATTTGCCCTTGAATCTGTAATGGTGTGTGCAATTTTGAAATTGTGTCTGAACCCAGTAGGAAAAAAGCGCCCCAAAAGGTCTATTTGAAGCAGTGATGATATTTCCTACTGGGAGCAGACAATAGCCTGGAACCAGAAATATGCGCACGACTGATAAAAGCCCATTAAGCCTACTATAGTCATTAAAACCAAGCATCTAACCATAACGTCTAAACTTTTTCTATATAAGACGATGGTCTTACAGAAGAAAATAAAGCTCGGTAGGCTCTAGTGGGCAGGGCATCTAGCTCGTAAGAGTGAAGATGAGCCTGCTCGGAAATTTATCTGCGGTAAGACCTATTGCGACAGCGAGGTAGACCCAACCTCCTCTGGAAGTATGGCGTAGACCAGGACGCTCAGAGCTTGGAGATGCCAATCTGGATGACATTGGGTCAGAATCAGGACCAGTGGAGGGAATAGTTGCGAGAATCCAGGACCTAATCCCGGTTGTAGAAGTTCTTCTTTCCGTGCGACTACCATTTGCCAGCACTCATGGTAGAAACATGACCATGCCAGAAGTCTGTCTCGAGCCGCCCCAGTAAGAGGGTGTATTCGCACTTCCAGTAGAGTAGCAGAGTTCCTGCACGGAGCGCAAAACAGCAGTTAAGACCCTCTGTGTACCTGTTGTCTGGCGGCCTACACATGACTTGCTTGTAACGAGCTGGTGCGCTCATAAGTGAGCTGTTTTAACTACAGTAGAATCAAGGCCGTACCCAGGGAGGGGGGGGGGGTCAGAGGGGTTGAACCCCCCCCCCCCCGAAATTTTCCAGAAATAAGTATTTTCAAACACAAGTTTTCCTGAATTAAAGAGAATGATAGTTTCTCGATATTTTGCTATCTGTAAGTAAAGTATTTCATAATTTCATTAATTAATGGTGTTTATGAATTGAACTGGCCTCGCTGATGCATTACGAGAAGCATGAGTGAAAACAGGCAAAACAGCATGTCTATAACAGTCTACTCGCAGCCACCCGCGTAGCACCTGTTCTGCTCACAACCAATGCAGTCAGTAGTAGATGTGTTATGTAAGAGGTGTATCGCTGCAATTTGTTAAACACGGGGAAGCATTTTGGCAACACTAATGCATAGCATTCTTTACGTAGTGTCTAACCCGGACAGTGGCTGTGTTATATTTATTTAAAACCCGGGAGGGATATCGTTTCTCAGAAACCATCTCGGTGAGAACGCTTCACTTGGCTAAATGTTTGAAGCAGACCCTTCGCAAAACCTGAACAAATTTCAGGTTAGACAATGTATTTTGTTGTTGTGATTAAAGTCAATGTATTTTGCTGTTGTGGTTAAAGTGGAGGGGGACAATTAGAGAGAAAATTTCTTGATCCCAAGTGCTTCCCTCAAATCTTTCTTTTCGGTTCCTTATCTTCTCTATTCAAAGATCGCTAACGTGTCTCTTTCTCCCTCTCTCTCTGACTACCATCCCCAGCGACTGATCAAGAGTTCTGGCCGCCCTAGGCTAGTTATGAGGACGTGCCCCCGCCAGGTGTGTTACGGACGGCCTAAAAAGTAGTGAGTAGAGTAGTAGTGTGAAAATTTTAACATGGTTCATACTACGTATAAAAGTTTTCCTTTATCTGCATGACGTTCAAGCTTAGGGTGGCAAACCATATTTTAAGCTGACCGTCTATAAAGCCAAATTATAAGACCAAAATCATGACAAGTGACTGCAGGCTACCAAGTAGAAAACCAAATCTATGTCGTATTAGGCTGCATGACTTGTATTGGCTTAGTTTCTATAGACAACTTAGTTGCCATTGCCATTGACCACGAGCGTGGTCATCTAGTGTGTGAAGTTGGTTCGACTTGAGTATTTTTTAAATATTTACACTTCTGTTATTGTTAAAACGAAAGAGGAGAGAGATTAATGATTTATTTAAAAATTATAGTAATTAAGTAATTATTATTAAATTATACAAAAGTCATTTTTCGTGCTTTAGCTTTTGCAAATCTTTCCACAATTTTTTCAAATTTAATAGTTTGTAAAAAATCATTTTCCATGTACATCAGCGAGAGCGCCGCAAGTTTTTGCTGGCGGAGTGTGGAGCGCAAGTAATTTTTGACTCTTTTAAGTGCTGGAAAAGACCTTTCGCCGCTGCAGTTGGTAAAACTCATTGTCAAAAGAATTTTTAATATGTATTATCTCCACGGAACATGCATGAAATATTACAACTTTTTATTAACTACAACACACAGAAATAGAATGCTCGGTCTCGGTGTCAGATTTTAAAAACTGCGCCAAATGGACGTATTCTTCTGCAAAGGTTTCTTCTAAATCAGTGGCATATAGTTGTTTTAACTCCTTTGCTTTGCTTCTAATAAATTCACTGTCGTCTAGTTCATGCAGTTTCCATAAGAAACCAAACTTTGTGTTTACTGTATTATAAATAATTTTGTTTAAATTCCTAATTTCCCATACAAAAGAAGTTAAAATTTACACCCGTTACTGCGAGGCGGATGAAACAAAACTCGCACTAGGCACTCTGTTGCCAGCACACCCACTCTCGACCACCGACCGATTTAGTCTATTCAAAACGCGCGTTATGGTGTTCCAAAATAACACCGTTAAGAAAATCGAACCCTAAACGTTTTTGGGGTCGCTGATCACAAAAATCGAGGTCCCGCGGTCCCAAAATTAAGGCGTCACCCCTAAAAATGCAAAAAACCCCCCTTTTTAGGGGGTTTTCGCGATTATTTCAATAATAATGAAAACTAATGCGATGAAATGCACTTTTTTTAATATTTATTTGCGAAGGGGGTAGATTTATACTAAATTTAGGCGAGCTTAATGGTAAGTGGTACCCCTAAAGGGTTGAAAGTACCCCTAAATTGGCAAAAAATGGAAAAAATTGTAAAACATTTTTTTTCTTCAAGTTTTTGCTTCAAATTCGATTGTGGGCGTACTGTCAGGCAGAAATAAATTATTTTCAACCCTTAGGGGGTTAAAACTACTCCTATAATATAGTTAATTGAAAACTAGGGGGGGGGTGTTCCAAAATAACACCGTTAAGAAAATCGAACCCTAAACGTTTTTGGGGTCGCTGATCACGAAAATCGAGGTCCCGCGGTCCTAAAATTAGGGCGTCACCCCTAAAAATGCAAAAAACACATTTTTAGGGGGTTTTCGCGATTATTTCGGTAATAATGAAAACTAATGCACTTTTTTAAATATTTATTTGCGAAGGGGGTTGATTTATACTAAATTTAGGTGAGCTTAATGGTAAGGGGTACCCCTAAAGGGTTGAAAGTACCCCTAAATTGGCGAAAAATGGCAAAAATTATAAAAAAAAATTTTCAAGTTTTTGCTTCAAATTCGATTGTGGACGTACTGCGTGGTGGGTGAGGGCGGCGCAAGAGGCGCGTGCGGAACAGGGCGGACAGCGGCTGGCGGGTGGCAGAAGGAAAGAGGGTTAAAAAATTTCCAAATGTTTTAATACCCCGGCTTCACCGCCCTAATTTTAATCAAGTTCACTTCAGTATGCAAAAGTGACTTCACTGGCATTGTTCAGTTCAGAAAGCTTCGTGTGTGACGTATTACATTTGAAAGCTCCTTTATAGAGATGTAAATGTGTCCATTTTTTTTATTTTTCCTAAAATCGCAAATATTTTCTTACCACAAATCAATTAAATACATTTCTTCTGCGGAAGACCAATTTTTCCTATTTTTGTACTTCCTTTTTTGATCCATGTTTATTTTTTCAAAGCTCTTACTTTAACTGTCATGTAATAATACATCAGTTGCCATGGAAATATTCCAAATTTTTACTCTCTTTTGAGCGAGCTTTTACTTTGAAACTCAATTTCATGTTCTGTACGCCCAAAGCAGGCATTTTTTCCTGACTTTAAAATGTGAAAAATGTATGGGAAATCAGGAAATTTTAAAGTACAGTAGACTAATTTGCTCGAACTTGCGAAAATTTGGCGGTGAAGCCGGGGTATAATAATATTTCATCAAATATAAAATTTTAATGCAAAACAATAAATTTCAATTTGTTCCAATTACAATTTTAATGTGGGGGTAGTTTTACCCCCTTAAGAGTTGAAAACATTAATTTTTTTGCTGATAATACCTTTTGAACCAAATTTCAAACAAAAAGCCAAAAAAAATTTGTTTCAATTTTTTTTATATAAAGTTGTTTTTATTATAGTAAGTTCGCCTTAATTTAGTATAAGTCAACCTCCTTCGCAAATAAATATTTAAAAAAGTGCATTAGTTTTCATTATTACTGAAATAATCGCGAAAATCCCCTAAAAAGGGTTTTTTTTTGCATTTTTAGGAGTGACGCCCTAATTTTAGGACCGCGGGACCTCGATTTTCGTGATCAGCGACCCCAAAAACCTTTAAGGTTCGATTTTCTTAGCGGTGTTATTTTGGAACTCCCCCCCCCCTAGTTTTCAATTAACTATATTGTAGGGGTAGTTTTAACCCCCTAAGGGTTGAAAATAATTTATTTCTGCCTGACAGTACGCCCACAATCGAATTTGAAGCAAAAACTTGGAAAAAAGTTTTTTTACAATTTTTGCCATTTTTCGCAAATTTAAGGGTACTTTCAACCCTTTAGGGGTACCCCTTACCATTAAGCTCGCCTAAATTTAGTATAAATCAACCCCCTTCGCAAATAAATATTAAAAAAAGTGAATTTCATCGCATTAGTTTTTATTATTATTGAAATAATCGCGAAAATCCCCTAAAAAGGGGGTTTTTTGCATTTTTAGGGGTGACGCCCTAATTTTGGGACCGCGGGACCTCGATTTTCATGATCAGCGACCCCAAAAATGTTTAGGGTTCGATTTTCTTAACGGTGTTATTTTGGAACACCCCCCCCCGCGTTTTGAATGGACTAATTCGAGTAACAAGTCAGTGTTTGTTTTACGCGCGGTTTTTGAAATTTCAAAATTTATTGTTAAAATCAGAGACTCTCAAGTTTCAAGCGCATTTAGTTTTAGTGCTTTTGTCTTGGTCTAGTTGAAATATGTAGGGTAAATGCAATGATGCTAGATTAGTGCATGCGAAGACACGATTTCAGCGCGCCCCCCGATCCTCGCGCCCTAGGCTGCAGCCTAATTAGCCTAGCCCATCCCGCCCACCAGCACTAGCCTAGCGCTAGTGTAACTTTCCTGTTACTGGCCGTCTATAAAAGCATTTTCATCGCCATTTTGACTGTGATTTATTTACATCTGTTGAGTCGGTTGGGCATTAGTTTATTCGGTGACTTTGTTTCACTGTTCAGTTCAGTTTGTTAGTTTCGTTTGTTTTTTAGTTTAGATCTTCTGTAGCTGGTGCTAGTGCTAGATGCCAGCTGCACACAATTTTCTATAGTTTTCCAACTCTGAAGACAACACATGCAAGGTAAGATGAGATGTTTCCTGATGTGGGGGTCTTGACTCCTGGACTTTGGGTTTTAATATTCTTAAACTGCTCTCCACATCATAATAGTTTATACGGATATTTAAATAAACTATTTCATTAATTATTTATTTTAAAATCTTTTTATTTGATTTATTTTTGAGTATTATATTTTTTAATTAGTTTAATTTTAAACTACAAAACTTTCTCTTAAAAACGGTTAAAATACAACCGGAAGTTTTTTAAATTAAAATAAAAACTTCTAACTAATACTGCGATAAGTTATGTTAGATTAGTTCAATTACAATTTCAATACTAATACATTTCTATTTTTTATTTTACATGTCAATATGCCGATTTATACTACACCTTATTTTATTTGGGATTTGGGGATAAACTCATTTTACGTATAAACGGTATGCCAAACAAAATTGTGAGCTTTACCCACACAAACTTAATGGAATATGTATACAAAAACTGTTTATTTTAAAATATTGTGCAAACGTCAAAATTAATTTTTGGATATGGAAAATTCCTATTAGATCCCCAGATTTTTAAGGAAAAAGGTTTTATATACAATTTATTTGTAGTGAAATTGAAAAAATAGCTCTTTTGTGCAGTTTTAAAATGTGCGGGTTCAGTTTAAAATAGTGGTTGTTCATGGCATAATGCTCAGAGATTTATGCGGGGATGTAGACATTCCATCCTTTTATGTTATGCTTTTTTCAGGAATGAATAATCAAACCGTTATTTTTCTTGTGGTAAAGCGTGATTGTGACTAGTCCTCCGCGTAAAGGTTTCGAATTTTAAATCTGCCACGGTCACCACTTATAAATAAAGTGGTGAAATTGCAAGTATCTACCTTTTTCAGATATCTGTTACTGGCTGCTACTTTTAATAATAGTAAAACTACTGTTTATTTACATATAGTTAATTGAGGGAACATTAGCTATAATGTTACCAAAAACTAAAACTATCTTCAATTTGTGATTTAATTTAACAATTCATGCATATCATAAGTGTTTGCTATTGAATCCCCGGTTTACAAAAGAATTATTATTTTGTTTGTAAACAACTTCACACAATCACATTTTTTTAAGTTTGAATGTGTAAGAACATCATCATCCATCACATAACCTCCCTTTTCTGGAAAATTGCGCAAACTTCGCATAAAACTAATTTCTCATAACCTCACTTATATTTGAATTGTATGCAAACTTCACCGGCCATGAAATTCAGTTGGAGCTCACAAGGGAAATATGCGAAGTGCTTCTTCTTCTTCTTTAACGGCTCTACAACCGGGATCCGGTCCTGGCCTCGCGCAACTGTTCTCTCCACCGGTCCCGATTCTGAGCCGATGTCATCCAGTTTGGCATCCCTAAACTCTGAGCGTCCTGGTCCACGCCATCCTTCCAGCGATGGTTGGGCCTCCCTCGCTGTCGCACCCCATAGGTCTTACCGCAGAGAACTTTCCGAGCAGGCTCATCTTCACTCATACGAGCTAGATGCCCTGCCCACCGGAGCCTACCGAGCTTTATTTTCTTCACAACATCTATGTCGCGATAGCGCTCGTAGATCTCGTCATTGTAGAGTCTCCGGAATCGTCCTTCCTCACATACGGGGCCAACAATCCTCCGAAGTATTTTCCTCTCAAACACGCCCAAGAGGTTTGAGTGCTTTTTGCTAAGCACCCACGTTTCGGATGCATATGTGAGAACGGGTAAGACCATCGTCTTATATAGTAAAAGTTTAGACGTTATGGTTAGATATTTGGATTTGAAGAGCCTTGACAGACTATAGTAGGCTTTGTTGGCTTTTAACAGTCGTGCGCGTATTTCTGGTTCCATGCTATTGTCGGCTGCTACTATTGACCCAAGGTAGGTAAATGATTTTACCACGTCAAACTCGTGTTCCGCTACCTTGATTGTGGGACCAATGTTAGGTGTTCTTCCAGACGAGGCCACCATGTACTTTGTTTTGCTTTCGTTAATGTGCAGTCCCAGATTTCCTGCCGCTTGCTCAATCTGAGTGAAAGCTTCTTGTACAGCTGTTGTTGTTCTTCCAATGATGTCAATGTCGTCTGCGTAAGCCAGTAATTGGGTGGACTTGTGGAGGATTGTACCCCTTGATGTCACGCCCGAATCTCGGATCACGAAGTGCGCAAGATCAAATATTCACCCATAACCTCACTAATTTTTGAATTGCATGGAAACTTCGCAAAATTCACCTGCCAAAAAATTCAGTTTTGCCTAACAACGGAAATATGCGAAGTGCGCAAGACCAAATATGCACGCACACAAACCCAATTCGAGGAAAACCGCAGTGCGCATGCCCCAATCCCAAATTGATCGGGAACAGAAAAATTTACCCCCTCCACCGTAAAAGCTCATTTATTCCGGATTATCTTTATCGTATATTCAGGCATAATGAATTCGTGTATCTATGTTTTTATACATTCAATACTTGTACAGTGTAAGCGTACGTGATTGTGATTTCCCTGAAGTGTATTTTCAAAGTAGTAGTGAAAATCTAAACCGATGACGTAACGCACACTGTACTCCAAAATTGTAAGTACATGTATTTGAATTAGAAAATTAATAACAAAAACTCGTAATAAGAGCAAAATAAAGTAATGCGTAGTGACTGCTACATAACTCCCTGTTCAGAGTAAGCGTCCATGAACATATCAATTAACGAAAATCATGACTGAAAATTTACTTTACAATTGAAACGAAACTTTTTTCTTTGAACTTCGTGTTACCGGCCTATTAGTGTCTTCGTTTCTTTCTATATGCGCCGGTTTTAGTCTAACCATCGATACTTTTATTATTTTACCGTTAATGTCTATCGAAAAAATTTTATCTCCCCTTTTGATCACTTTATATGGTCCTTCATATGGATTTTGTAACGATCCTCTCATTCTATCTGTCCTCAGGAAAACAAACTCGCAGTCCTCCAATCCCTTTGGCACAAAGAAACCTTTCTTCTGATCTCGAGAATCCGTTGGAACAATACTCCTCAAGTGGTTTCTTAACATTGCCACAAAGTCTGTCGGGTCTGATATAATCTCTGCGTCGTTTATAAAGAATTCTCCTGGGATTCGTAGCGCTTGACCATATACTAATTCTGCTGGACTACACTTCAGGTCTTCTTTTATGGTAGTCCGCAGACCCAGCAAAATAGCTGGTAAATGCAGTAACCAATTCGGGTTACCCATCTTGGTTCTTAATGATGCTTTAAGTTGTCTGTGAAGTCTCTCTACCATTCCGTTTGCTTGCGGATGATATGCTGTGGTCCGGAATCTATGTGTACCCAAGAGCTTCGAAAATTCGTCAAACAATTTTCCTTCAAACTGACCTCCTTGGTCCGTGGTAATAGTTAATGGAATCCCGAATCTTGGAAAATACGGTTCATATATTGTTCTTACTACCACCTGTGCAGTGATACTTTTAAGAGGATAGACTTCAGGCCACCTGGTGAAACGGTCCACAATCGTTAATAAGTATGTGAATCCTTCTGCTGGCTGGAGTGGTCCGACTATATCTACATGAATGTGCTCAAATCTTCCTGTTGGCGTCTTAAATTTTTTAACTGGGGATTTAGTATGTCTATAAATTTTCGCTTTCTGACATTCTACACATGTTTTCGCCCATAAATTAATTTCCCTGTTCATCCTAGCCCTAGGCCAAAAGTATCTTCTTGTTATTAACTTTCTTTTACTTCGAATACCTGGATGTGCTAAGTTATGTAAAATATTAAAAACGTCTCGTCGAAGAACTTTGGGAATAAATGGTCTGTCTCTACCTGTTGAACATTCCAACCAAATTTTATTATTTGTTAAAGGTACATCTTTTTCTGTTAAAATTATTCTTGAATTTCTACCAGAATCTTCCATTAAATGTTTCAATTCTAAATCATTTTTCTGTTCTTCCGCAATAATTTCTAAATCTATTTTGTTTTCTTTAATCGCGTCACAATCCTTATTATCTGTTTCTACTCGCGATAATGTATCCGCTACTACGTTAGCTTTTCCTTTGATATATCTAATATCAGATGTAAATTGTGTAATATAATCCAAATGCCTCGATTGTCTTGGACCTCTTTCAGCTTTGGTCCATATTGCCGAAGTTAGCGGCTTATGGTCTGTGAAAATGGTAAACTCACGACCTTCCAAAAATGCCTGAAATGTTTAATTGCCAAATATATGGCTAAAAGTTCTCTATCGAAGGTTGAATATTTGGATACCGCGGCGCTTAATTTCTTCGAATAAAATGCTAATGGCTCAGGCCCATTTTTGCCTAGTTGCTCCAGCATTGCTCCTACAGCCACGTTCGATGCATCAACTGTCAAACTAAAAGTTGCGTTCTCAGAGGGATGAACCAATAAAGTTGCTGAAATAAATGCGTTCTTAGCTTTGACAAAAGCGTCCTCGCATTCCTTTGTCCACTCTAAATTCTTCACGTTCTTAGCTTTTTTAAGCTCTTTGGCTAAATGACTATGAATTGGACTTAATATTTCTGCTAGTCGAGGAATGAATCTATGGAAGTAGTTTACCATTCCTATAAATTGTACTTCTTTTATCGATTTGGGCGATGGAAAATTTCTAATTAATTTAACTCTGTCTTCTGATGGAAGTATTCCGTCCTTTGTAATTTTGTGGGGTAGTGACCGCGTAAAGTTTAATTACCAAACTTTACGCAATGTCACACAACAACTTCCGACAGGATCAAAACGATCAGTCGGAACACTCAATCGATCACCGAACGCAAAGTTCAGTGATCTTGCCGTTTTTCGTTCCGTTCCGATCACGCCTAGTGATCGAACCAATTTCCGGCATCTCTCTCTACTTTGGTTCTCGTGTCATGACACAGTCGGTTTGACCCAAAAAGAAATTAATAAATCGGTATATATGTATATAGTATCAATTAATAATAATAATAACGTAAAACCGTATAGCACCTAAGTGACAACAATTTAAAACAGTGTATTTACGTAAGTATAATATATAACAATAATAATAAGAACAAGTGTCTTTCAATTATCATCACCTCATGGTGCGGCAGTTCTAACAGTGGTGACCCCGACCGCTACACGCGGAGATTGATTAAAAATTCTCGGAGTGGTGTAATTAAGTTACTGACAAAGTACATATAATAAAAGTGGCTAATTGGTGGATAATCACGCAACAATCCGTGAAGTGATTTCATTTTAAAACAAAATAGTTACCGGATACAATGTAGGAATAACGGGGAAGTAAAAATTTTTTTTACATTAATTCAATTGAAAATTTACATAACAATTGATAGTTTGATTGCTTATATAGAGATTTTTTTATGCAATTCAAAATAACATAATAACTAAACGATAAAAAAATCATTGATTGGCAGAATATTAGCAGAAAATCAATCAGAGAAAATCCAGAATTAAATATATATGCCTATATAACCAAAAGATCCAGTTACAATCATCATTAAAATTTGCTAGATGCCAGAAGGAGCTAAAGTGGCATTGCTAAAAGGGTATTGCTAAAGTAATATTGCTGAAGTGGCGTTGCTGATCGAAGAATCCATTCTGTGCAGAAGAAATTTTTGCGTTTAAAAAACTTAGGACATCGAACAATAGTTTTCTATTTTATTTAAAATAACAGTTTTTTTTAATTAAAAAACCATTCTGCTATTCTGTATGAAGTGTAATGTAATATTTTCTTAAATTTAAATTCATTCAGCTATTTAAGAGTGCCAGCTAATTTATTTATTTTTTTTAATTTTACACATTCATTCAATATATACATATACATACTAATTTATCAAAGGAGAATGACCATCAACGGTACTGGTTTTTCTCATGCATCAAGATAAAAATTATATTACAATTATTTTCTTAACTTTTGAAGTCATTCTGCAATTAGAATGCCAATTTTGTATTGGGGTTATTTTGTAAACGTAATAAGTTATGAAATTGTTTTGATAAAATGAATTACCTACTGCCGGCTATTCTTACGTTAAAGTGTTGCCATAATCAAAATAAGTAAATATATTGACAACTCTGTCTGGAATATATTCAGTGGAAGTGAATACTGAAATTGATGAGGATATTCCTCTGATTTTAGGCCTAAATAATTATTTGTTAAGAGGTAGGATTAAATCCAGGCATGTGAACAGTCATACATATTACACGTATTTATTAATAAGCAGAGACGATGCTGTTTTTTTACAGCTCTCCTTTTTTTGTATTTGTAACTGTTTTAACAGGAAATATAAAGGCAAGGTACTGATTTATTTAAGTCTCTATCCCATCAGATATGCTCATTAATCTGCTCTCCAAACTACGACCTATAAACTTCCCTCTATACACGACGCGACGGATATTTCTATTTTGAGGTTAAGTTACGTTTTCTAAAAAAACTTGGAAATGCGGGTTTTGATTCCAAAATGGCAATTGTAGATGGTTATTTGGTTAATTTATAAACCACCTTAAACAACTTTGGAATTGACGCAACTCTGTACCGTGGTCCATATTGTCGTGGTCATTCTCCTTTATTACATTTAATCTAATTTATCAAACTTATTACATTTTTTTATACATATATTACTATATTGCATTACATTTATAACATATTTTATATAACTACTTATCGTTTAGAAACATATTAATTACCATTTTTTTTTTTTTCGAATAAATAGATGTTCATTGAATATATACATACATATATGTATACATATATACATTATACATATAACTCGAGGGTATTTTGTCGTTCCACTAATTAATTTCGTTTTACCCCAGTTCATTTTGAGCACTTTATATTTTTTTTCGCTTTTATTTTGGTTTTTACAATATGTCACGAACGGGAGAAAATATTATGGAACAAGACGTTCCACAGAGAGAGGAACCGAAGCCCGGAACTTCGGCGGGAGTAGATGGCGTCAAACTGACGAAACTAGATATCCCGAAGTCCCTGGGTACACCAGGCGGACATAATGTTCAAAATGGCGGGCTGTAGAGCCGATAGTACGAAGGTCTACAATGTTATGGCCACATTGCCGGAAGAGGCGGTAACGGCAATGCGGCTTAGCGCCGTAGACTATTCAGAATTCTCATACGAGGAAGTTAAGCGGCATCTGCTCGACAAATACGGCACTTCCGAGAAGCTCGAGCTCGAGCAGCTGTTATCAGTGCAAGAGCTTGGAGACCGAAAACCTTCGGAGTTCCTTCAGGCTCTCAAAGCACTTGCGGGCGGATCAACGGCAGTCAACGATGATCTGATCTGGGAGAGGAGACTCCCACAGGCCATCCAGATTACGTCGGCCACCGCCGCTGAGCAATTGTTGGCCAAACTATCGGAGCTGGCAGACCAAGTATGGGAAGTGCTACCACACTCGGGCACCTCATACTCTTCCGCCGTCCGTGCGACTCCGGCCAACACGGAGCCAACATTGGCGTCTTTACAACGCGACATCAGCAAGTTGACGTCTAGATTGGACCAGCTGATACGCAGCCCGAATAAATTAAGAAGCCAAACACCTGACAATCGGCAGGGTGGCTCTCGACAGCCCTCGGCCACTCGGCCACAAGGGGCCAACAAACTGCGGAGTAGCCTGTGCTACTTTCACTACCGTTACGGTAGTGAGGCACGCACATGCAAGCCTCCCTGCAGTTTCAGTGGTGGTGGCGCCAAGTCGGCGAAGAAACCACACACCACCAAGAAAAAAACTAAAGAGTCAGGGGGTCGACATGAGCGAGCATATAACCGGCCGCTCATATCGTTTACTCGTCCGTGACACCAACAATCGGATGGATTTTCTGATTGATTCGGGCTCGGACGTTTCAATTGTTCCCGCCAAGGCGTTCCCGGCCCATAATGGTAGCCCGAACGCCCTTCTGTACGCGGCCAACGGATCACTGATCCGAACTTTCGGCACAAAGTTGCTTGAACTTGAACTCGGCTTACGCCGACGATATCGAGGGTTTCCTGCCAAAAGGTCGTATCAACCAAAACATGGATTTAGAGGATTCAATAAAAACATTTAAAAAATCGGTGCATTTTTTTTCATATTGCTTATCATCGAAAATAAATGTTTTTAGGCGTATGTGTAGACTCGTTGCCCACGAGGGTTATAATTAAATAAACTTTAGTTTTAGCTTAATTATTAATTTATTTTCGTTTTATTGTTACTTTATAAACTACACTCTTATTGCGTAGATATATACGTATATATTTAATTTTTGGGCTTGTATTTTTTTGTTCGCACTTTGATTTTTTTACTTTGACCTACACGCGTAGAAGACAGTGAGTGCAGTCAGACTGGAGATGCCGGAAATTGGCTAGCTCCATATGGATGGGGAAAACGGCAAGATCACTGAACTTTACGTTCGGTGGTCGATGGAGTGTTCCGACTGATCGTTTTGATCGTGTCGGAAGTTGTTGTGTGACATTGCGTAAAGTTTGGTAATTAAACTTTACGCGGTCACTACATACTCCCCCCCCAGCGTAGCGTTAACGGAATGTTACCGCTTTAGACGGCTTAGCTTCGTTGTCGCGGTCACAACCGAAGGCTGGCTTTAGCCTGTCAATGGATATTGACTTGGTTGTGCCGTTCAATTTGACGACGAAGTGTTTTCGTAATCGTTTGATTACTTCATATGGGCCCTCGTATGGAGGTTCGAAAGGTTTTCGAACTCTGTCGACACGTATGAAAACGTAGTCGGCGTTCTCCAGGGCTTCTGGCACATAGACATCCTTTTGGACGGGTTGCCGAGGATGTATTGCCTTAATGTTCTGCATATGAGAACGAAGGTGAGAGAGGAATTCTGATTCTTCAATTGGATTTTCATCGGTTGTGATAGAAATCGAATTGGGAAGTCTCAGATTCTGACCGTATACGAGCTCGGCTGGTGAGCATTGTAAGTCGGTCTTAATTGCCGTGCGTATGCCTAACATGACAAAGGGCAAGTCTTCACTCCAATGAGTAGTGTTGTCCCTTGCCATTAAGGCTGCTTTTAGTTGCCTGTGGAACCGCTCAACCATCCCGTTTGCTTGTGGATGGTAGGCGGTGGTCCGGATTCGATGAGTGCCGAGTAATTTGGCAACTTCATTGAACAGTTTCGACTCGAACTGCGTACCTTGATCGGTTGTGATCTCGATTGGTACGCCGAATCGTGGGACAAATTCAGTGACGAATTTCTTTGCCACTGTTGAAGCTGAGATATCCCGAATTGGGTATGCTTCAGGCCATCGCGTGAATCTATCGACTATCGTTAAGATATAAGAGTATCCACGAGATGGGGGTAGGGGTCCCACTATATCCATATGGATATGATCAAATCTATTATTTGGAAGTTTGAAAGCTTCCAATGGAGATTTGGTATGCCTTGAAACTTTGGACTTTTGGCAACCTAGGCATGATCGAGACCACTCATTGCAGTCTTTATTGATCGATGGCCAGAAGTATTTCTTGGTAACGGCTCGTCTTGTAGCACGAATACCAGGATGAGAGAGACTATGTTCGGAGTTGAACGCTAGTCTACGTAAGGAAGTGGGTATGTAAGGCCTAGGAATGCCTGTGCTAGTTTCACACCATACCTGATGGGCGGTGAATGGTATTGGTGTGAGAACTAATTTTACCCGTGAGCCGTTGCTGGGGTGCTCTTGTAGAGACTTCAACTCTGTGTCACCTTGTTGAGCCTGAGCCAGTGTAGGCAGGTCGAAGGTGACCGAGTCGACGTTGTCGGTTGCTAGTGAGCGTGACAAGTAGTCTGCGACAACGTTTTGTTTACCCGACACATGTCTGATGTCTGTGGTAAACTGAGAGATTAGACCCAAATGTCTGGTCTGTCTAGGGGATCGTTCGGTCTTTGTGTGAAGGGCGCGAACCAGTGGTTTGTGATCAGTATAGACCACGAAATTGCGTCCTTCAACGAAATAACGGAAGTGTTTGATCGCTGCATAGATTGCGAGAAGTTCGCGATCGAATGCAGAGTACTTCCGTTCTGTTGGTGACAGCTTTTTGGAATAAAAAGCTAGAGGTTGCCACCGATGACCGTTGAATTGTTCCAAAACGCCTCCGATTGCATAATCAGAGGCGTCAGTCGTAAGACTGTATTTTGCATCCTCGATTGGATGGTTCAGCAGAGTTGCTTCAGCCATCGAGGTTTTCACCTTGAGGAATGCCGCCTGACATTCTGCTGGCCAGTCAAAAACTTTATTGGCACGTGAGCGGTTGAGAAGGTCTCTCAAATGCTCGTTTATCGGCACCAACTGTTCAGCCAATTTTGGGATAAATCGGTGATAGAAATTCACCATTCCCAAAAACTTCTGGATCGATTTGACAGAAGTTGGAGGTGCGAGATCAACGATAGCCTGAACCCGATCGGAGGATGGAAGTATTCCATCCTTTGTGATGCGGTGGCTTAGAAACTTAATCTCTGTTGCACCAAAAACGCATTTCTCTAGCTTAATGGTTAAACCGAAGCTATCGAGGCGTTTAAAGAGCTCTTCGAGGTGAACGATATGCTCAGCCTCGGTTTTACTGGCGATAAGTATATCGTCCAAGTATACATAAACGAAGTCGAGATCTCTCGTAACTTCATTTATGAACCTTTGAAAGGTTTGGGCTGCATTTCGTAAGCCGAATGGCATACGTGTAAACTCATATAGGCCGAATGGCGTAATGAGTGCAGTCTTATGCACGTCTTCTGGGGCGATTGGTATGTGATGATATGCACGTACCAAGTCAACCTTCGAAAAAATTGTGCAGCCGTGAAGATTCACGGAGAAGTTCTGTATATGCGGGATCGGATATCTATCCGGCACAGTGACAGCATTAAGGCGACGGTAGTCGCCGCATGGCCTCCAATCATGAGAGTCCCGTTTAGGAACTAGATGAAGCGGAGATGCTGCGGGGGACGACGAAGGTCGACAAATCCCCAATTCGACCATATGGTCGAATTCTAACTTTGCCACCTTCAGTTTCTCCGGATGGAGTCGCCGAGCGGTGACAAATGGTAATTGCCCTTTAGTTACAATGTGGTGTTGCACATTGTGTTTAACCGGAAGGTTAAAATTGGGCGGTTTTGTTAACGAAGCGTACTTCGTTAATAGCTCTTTGTATATGCCAATAACTCGGCATGGAAATGTTTCGGGGTTGTAGTCGACGGTAGCGCACACGTTAATGCGAAACTTCGTGCGCTTGTCGACTAAATGCCGATATTCAAAATCGACTGACAATTTGAACTTCGTTAAGAAGTCCGCCCCGATAATGGCTTTAGTGGTGTCGGCTATAATGAAGTTGTAAACGTATTGTCGGCGTAAGCCGAGTTCGAGTTCTAGCAACTTAGTGCCGAAAGTTCGGATCAGTGATCCGTTGGCCGCGTACAGAAGGACGTTCGGGCTACCGTTATGGGCCGGGAACGCCTTGGCGGGAACAATTGAAACGTCAGAGCCCGAATCAATCAGAAAGTCCATCCGATTGTTGGTGTCTCTGACGAATAAACGATATGAGCGGCCGGTTATATGCTCGCTCGAATCGATCCCCAACTTTAGTTTTTTTTATGGGTGGTGTTGGCTGGCTTCTTCGCCGACTTGGCTTGGCCACCACCAAAACTGCAGGGAGGTTTGCATGTCCGTGCTTTACTACCATAACGGTAGTGGAAGTAGCACAAGCTACCTCGCAGTTTGTTGGCCCCTTGTGGCCGAGTGGCCGAGGGTTGTCGGGAGCCACCCTGCCGATTGGCAGGTGTTTGGCTTCTCGAGTGGCGCGGGCTTTTGTTAAGGTTGTCTAGCCTGGCCGTTAGTTTCCTAATGGCGCTTTCTAGCGACCTTAACGTGGGCTCCGCGTTTGCTGGCGTATTGGCTTGGACGGCGGACGCGTATGAGGCGCCTCCGTGTGGAAGCACCTCCCATACTTTGTCCGCCGTGGATGCCAACCCTGCTAGGGTTTGGTCAGCGGAGGTGGCCAACGTGATCTGGATGGCCTGTGGAAGCCTCCGCTCCCACAGGTTCCGGATCAGATCATCGTTGACCGCTGACGACCCGCCCGCTAGTGCCTTGAGAGCCTGGAGGAACTCGGAAGGTTTCTTATCTCCAGGCTCTTGCACTGACAGCAACTGCTCGAGTCGGCGCTTCTCCGAAGTCCCGTATTTCTCGAGCAGATGCTGTTTTATGTCCTCGTATGAGGAGGTGGCGTAATCTATGATGCTAAGCCGCATTGCCGTTACCACCTCTTCCGGCAATGCGGCCATAACATTGTAGACCTTGATCTTGTCTGACTTACAGCCCGCCAGTTGGAACATTATGTCCGCCTGGTAGAACCAGGAGGCGGGCTGGTGAACCCAGAACTTCGGGATGTCTAGTTTCGTCAGTTTGACGCCGTCGACAGATGCCGAAGTTCCGGGTTTTGGTTCTTCTACGTTTGGGGCCTCCATCTCAATATCTTCTTGTCTTGACATATTGTTAATTTTACAAAATAGATAGGGGATTAAGAGATGACAAATGAGAAAAAAATATTTATATATCCGCAGAGGGAGGAAAAAAAATATATATATAGTTATAAGTGCGATGACTAGCCCAAGAGAAATATATGGATATATATGTACGTGTACAAAACTAATTATTTATGTACATACATATATGTAAAAGTGCTTAAATTTTTATGTTGTATAGTAATATATTTAAAAGGAATTCAATTCAAAATATTTATATATATATATCGAGAGAAAAGAGAAACAAAACTTAAAAAAAAATATGTGAATTATGTGTGTTTATATGGAAAAAATAATAAAGTCAAATTAAATGTATATATGTATAAAAAGAAATAGAAATAAAATATGTAATGAGAAAAAAAAAAAAAATAAAATAAAATTATGTGTATATATAATATAAAAAAATATTAGAAATAAAAAAAATATGTAATGGAGAAAGAAAGGAAATAAAATAAAATTATATGTATATATAAAAAAAATAGAAATAATTAAGAATTATCTTTGTTTCCGTTTCCTGGTTTGATATTCGTAGCGGAGAAGCAACAGGCAACCAACACCTTCTTGTTGAAGTTCTAATGATGATGATAGTTGATGCTCATAAATGATTAAATCGGACGTAGAGAACCACAGACTTGCTGTTGTCAAACATTCCAGCTGTCCCTTTTGTAATGGTAATTTGGGGGCTTGAATATTTTATGTATTAAAATTTCAGTAAAAAAAAAATCAAATGTTAAAATAAATGAAGCTCCATTAAAAGCACCATTAAATATCACTAATGTCAAACTGCTTCGGTGATATCTCTTGATCACTATAAAAATCGAAAAAAAAAAAAAAATTTTCAGACCTGTCATATGGGTTCAAAAGCTTTGGATGCTTATGCTTCGATCTTATGTATAGCACTATAAAGCTACGATTACAGCACTAATTTTTTTTTTTTTTTTTGGCAATTCCACAACCCACTGTCACTATTAAAGAAGCGGGTACTGACGCGAACAAGCGTGTTGTACGGTGTTCATCGAAATTTTACTGTTCCGCCGACCGGGTACGCACATACAATGATAATACCCAGAATGAAATTCAAATTAAATAATTAATTGTACACCAATCACGCCAAGATCAAGGTGATTTAATTAGCTGACATGGCAATAAACGCGTAATTCAAATATTCACTCTCCTATTTGTAGTATACTGGTTTTCACCGATGTTTTATTTCCTCGTTATGAAAATTTTGCAATTGAGAATTATTACACAGCGAAATGTCAAACCGCTTCTCGAGAACGGTAGATGTTGCCCTTACATGCACGCTTTTGGAACGGTAATGGAAATGAAATTTCAGAGAAAAAATTGCACTGAAGGCGGTTTTCTTTATTAAAGCACTTTTATTTTAAATGATTTTTATTTTAAATGATTTTTATTTTTAAATAATTTTAAAGCTCCGTCGGGGTCACCAATGTAGACTCGTTGCCCACGAGGGTTATAATTAAATAAACTTTAGTTTTAGCTTAATTATTAATTTATTTTCGTTTTATTGTTACTTTATAAACTACACTCTTATTGCGTAGATATATACGTATATATTTAATTTTTGGGCTTGTATTTTTTTGTTCGCACTTTGATTTTTTTACTTTGACCTACACGCGTAGAAGACAGTGAGTGCAGTCAGACTGGAGATGCCGGAAATTGGCTAGCTCCATATGGATGGGGAAAACGGCAAGATCACTGAACTTTACGTTCGGTGGTCGATGGAGTGTTCCGACTGATCGTTTGATCGTGTCGGAAGTTGTTGTGTGACATTGCGTAAAGTTTGGTAATTAAACTTTACGCGGTCACTACATAATATTAGCACTAGTGTTAAAATCTATAATATATAGGGCAACCAATAATCACTTAAGCGTAAGGTATAAGAAATAATATCAGCATCTGCGAATATAACGATCATACATACATACACTCCGCCACAACTGTTTAGGCTCACCCACATTTTTTCCAGGTTTTCAAAATTGGTTTATTCCAGAAATCTGGGTTTATTATACTATATGTGTTGACCTGAACAATTGGTAAACTTTTGCCGAAATAAAAATAAAGTTGCATTACAATCAGAAATTTCTAGAATTTTTTTATCTAAATTAGACCTACATATATGCACTGCGACAACTGTTTAACCTCACATGCAAATTCAGATGTAAAATAATGAAAGAAGTAGATATTTTTAAAAAACAAACGTGAGAATGGTTTCTAAGTTCTATAATATCTACAGAAAGTAGTCCAGCAGGCTTAAAGCTAAATCCAACTAAAACTAAAGAAATGCGGATAAATGCAAACACCATTGAACGGACTGCGCTAAATAACCGTAACGTGGAACTGGTCGATAAATTCTGCTACCTCGGTAGTATTATTACCGAAAATGGCGGTGCAGAAGAAGATGTCAGTTCCGGAATAAATAAAGCACGAGGCGCATATGCATGCCTGTTCCGCATATGGAGATCAACGGAGATCTCAACTAACACCAAATTGCGGCTGTTCAACTCCAACGTTAAGGCAGTACTTTTATACGGTTGCGAAACATGGAAAGTTACCCACTTCATCATAGGGCGCCTACAAGTCTTCATCAACAGATGCTTGCGGATAGAATTTCAAACGAAGAACTATGGCGCCGTGCCGGCCAAGAAAGGATAGACGACCAAATCTGGCGAAGGAAATGGAATTGGGTTGGTCACACCTTGCGGCGCGAAAACGAAAATCTAGCCAAACAGGCCCTCGACTGGAATCCGCAAGGATCCCGTCGAGTCGGAAGACCTAGAACAACGTGGAGGAGAACCCTACTAGCAGAAGCCGCAACAACTGGGAGATCCTGGTCGGAGCTGAGAGCTGTCGCGCAAAACAGAGTCCGGTGGAGGGCAACTGTTTCCGCCCTATGTCCCATGAGGGATTAAAGGAGCGCAATGACAATGACATAATATTTATTATTCAATAATCTGTATTTCCCCCATTTCGGTTTATAACTTGAAACATTCTTCTTGGGAGAGAATCATATAAATTGTAATTGGACATTTTTAATGGTTGGTATTAGCTCATCCGTAGTACTATACTGCTGACCATTTGAAAAAAAAAAACCTTGTTGATAGCAATCCGCACAAGTTTTCGATAATATTAAGGTCCAGTGACAAAGAAGACCAATCCAAAACTTCAAAATCGTCCCGAAACCAAGTTCTGCCCACTCTGGCGGTGTGAATTGCTGCGTAGTCGTGTTGAAAAATGCTTCTGCCACCTTCTATTACTTTCTGTATTTTAGATCTAGTCGCAGAAAGCAGGTCTTTGTAGTTTTCTGCAGTTTGTCTGCCGGTAAGGACCACCAAGTCTACAGGACCATAGCAGGATATTGCCCCCATATCATTACATCGCCTATTCGGCTGTGCCTCCTCGCTAAAAATCTCTGATCCTTCCGTAGATCGTGGAAATAATAGCAAAAACCATCTGGACCATCCAATGAGAAACGTTATTCATCAGAAAAGATGACTCTTCTCTATTCAGTGGTCCAAGGCATGTGGTTTTGTGCAAATAGAAGCCGATTTTCTTTACAGCGCTGATTAGGATGGGCTTCTTTTTCAATCGTCGACGTTGAAGAAGTGGAGAGGATTTTATTACTCTCGTATAGTGCGTACAGATGCTGAATTTTCTCCTATTTCCCGAGCTGACAACGATGAATTATATTATTAGCTTCTCTTAAAATACTGCACCGTTCTCTTTCTGTTGTGGCTGTTTTCTTACCTCCTTTTTGACGTCTTCCATAATTCTCTGAATCATTTACATAATTATTAACAACATGAGAACTTCTACCAATTCTCCGTGCGATTTCCCTATTTGATAGGCCTTCATCACTAAATGCTTTAATTTCCTGCGGTCAGTATTTTCTCTTTTCCCATCTATCTATCTATCTTCTTCTATCTATATTAATAAAAGAAAGTGTGTGTCTGTAAGTCTGTATATCTGTGTATCTGTGTGTCTGCTTGTGCGTACCGTCACGCATTGTAGCCAAACTAGAAGAGATAGAAATCTGAAATTTTTTTTGTAGATGCATGGATACCCCAGAAGGTGGAAGTAAGTTTCCGTTTTTCGCTATTTTGATTAGTTTTTTTTAATTAATTAATTAGTACGATTTGTCACCATTTTTTACGCTCTACGCCTGGTATCTCGGCTAATGTATATCGTAGAACATTATTAATGCCACCAATTGAAAGATTAGACAATTCTGGTTTAAAATTATTTGTTTCAAATTTCAGAAAGGCGATTTTTCGAAATTCATCCCCTAAGGGGGTGAAATGGGGTTTACCCAAACCGCCTGAGCTATAGGGCTGCAATTTTGACAGTGCATCCCTATAATGACGTGAACATCCACTAAGAAGCGATTTTTCGAAATTCATCCCATAAGGGGGTGAAATGGGGTTTACCCAAACCGCTGGTGCTATAGGGCTGAAATTTTGACAGTGCATCCCTATAATGACGTGGATATCCACTAAGAAGCGATTTTTCGAAATTCATCCCATAAGGGGGTGAAATGGGGTTTACCAAACCGCTGGAGCTATAGGCCTGAAATTTTGACAGTGAATCCCTATAATGACGTGAACATCCACTAACAAGCGATTTTTCGAAATTCGTTCCCCCAAAGGGGAAATGGGGTTTACCCAAACGGCCTGAGCTATAGGGCTGAAATTTTGACAGTGCATCCCCATAATGACGTGGACATCCACTAAGAAGCGATTTTTCGAAATTCATCCCATAAGGGGGTGAAATGGGGTCAACCCAAAACCGCTGGAGATATAGGGCTGAAATTTTGACAGTGAATCCCAATAATTACGTGAACATCCACTAACAAGCGATTTTTCGAAATTCGTTCCCCAAAGGGGGAAATGAGGTTTACCCAAACCGCCTGAGCTATAGGGCTGAAATTTTGACAGTGCATCCCTATAATGACGTGGACATCCACTAAGAAGCGATTTTTCGAAATTCATCCCATAAGGGGGTGAAATGGGGTCAACCCAAAACCGCTGGAGCTATAGGGCTGAAATTTTGACAGTGCATCCCTATAATGACGTGGACATTCAATCTAAATCGATTTTTCGGTATTCATCCCCTAAAGGGGTGAAATGGAGTTAACCCAAACCGCTTGGGCTGAAGGGCTGAAATTTTGACAGTGCATCCCTATAATCACGTGGAAATGAATGACTCAAAATTCACTTTATTTAGGATTCCTTTGTCACTTCTCTTGATGACATATACACACCGACCTCTGCTTCAAAACTTGCAGATTTGTTGAGCAGAGGTGATATACGCAGCAATTTGTTTACCATGTTTATTAAAAAAATGCTCTATAATAAACCTTTTTTAGGGATAATAACAACTGACTTTTTTGTTTGTTTTTTTTTTTTTCAAGGAAAACAGTGCACATAATAAACAGTTTTTATTTAAAGGCGTTGCAAGGCACGCGAATTTTATGCTAGTTTTAAATAAAAAAAACCCTGCTGATATAACTTCAAATTAGATCACTGGCAGTGGATAGTCTTAGCCCTCCGATACGTTAACACAAATGAGATGAGATTAAACGGTTGTCGCAGTGCATATGGACCAAATTTAGAAAAAAAATCTGAAAATTTCTCGGTGTACTTTAATTTTATTTTTATTTCGGAAAATGTTTACCAATTGTTCAACACATATGTATAATAAACCCAGATTTCTGCGATTAACAAAATTTGAAAAAAAATGGAAAAAATTTGAGTGAGGCTAAACAGTTGTCGCGCAGTGTGCATGGAAACTACTTTAGTGGAGTTGGAAGACTTAAGTCGACTTTTTTCAGAAAAAAGAAATAACGAACTTAAAAGGACAAATTGCCGAATCGTCGAAAATTCAAGCAGACCCTCTGTTAGTATTATTATAATTTAATAATAATGATAATTTATTCATATTTATATCAGAGTAATTACAACGCCAAAAAAACATTAAAAATGTGAATTAGAAGTTCGTGGGCGCGAAATTATTTATTGGGACAGTTTAAAACACACTTATAACAACAAAAAAGTAATATGGATTAGTCAAGATGAATCGTTAATAGCATGAAATAATTAAACGCGAGCATTTACGAACGAATATAGTGTGGCTCAGTCTATAGGGGTTCTAATAAAATTTGTTACATTTCGAAGGACAGCTAAGATTCATGCTATATACAACGAGCTCGCCAGCCAACTTTTTCGCGGTTAGTAATACTTTATTAAGTTTAGAAAAATCCTTTGAATTCGTTCGTAAATGCACGTGTTTAATTATTTCATGCCCATTCATCTTGAATAATCTATAATAATTTTTTTTTGTTATAAGTGTGTTTTAAACTGTCCTAATAAATAATTTGGCGCCCACGATCTTCTAATTCACATTTTTAATGTTTTTTTTGGTGGGTATTCAGCCCACAGTGATCCTAAAAATATAATTCCAAAAAAAAAAGAAAAAAAACCGATCATATTTAAAAAAAATAAAATAAAAAATACATAATTATATTGAACTACTAGCTGGGACCCGGTGCGCCTACGCTGCACCCATAAGTCAATAGTAAACAATAAAAACCATCCATTGACTTAATATTTTTCGAGATATGAATTTTACACAGATGAAATGCCTCAAAGAGCATGGGTCTTGCGTCGGCTGCCATGAATCGGTATATTGAGTCTACTGCATTGCTTATTGTATTCTACTTATCATACCCTTTAATTTGATACCCATGTTGAGGGGGTTGTGAAGAAAGTGGTAATCCGGCCTCTTTAGACGGCCGCCATGGATCTAAAGATATATTTTGTATACTACATTGCTTATTGTATTCTACTTATCATACCCTTTCATTTGATACCCATGTCGAGGTGGTTGTGAAGAAAGTGGTAATTCGGCCTCTTGAGACGGCCGCCATGGATCGAAAGATATATTTTGTATACTACATTGCTTATTGTATTCTACTTATCATACCCTTGCATTTGATACCCATGTTGAGGTGGTTGTGAAGAAAGTGGTACCCCGCCCTCTTGAGACGGCCGCCATGGATCGAAAGATATATTTTGTATACTACATTGCTTATTGTATTCTACTTATCATACCCTTTCATTTGATACCCATGTCGAGGTGGTTGTGAAGAAAGTGGTACCCCGCCCTCTTGAGACGGGCGTCATGGATCTAAAGATATATTTTGTATACTACATTGCTTATTATATTCTACTTAACATACCCTTTCATTTGATACCCATGTTGAGGTGGTTGTGAAGAAAGTGGTACCCCGCCCTCTTGAGACGGCCGCCATGGATCGAAAGATATATTTTGTATACTACATTGCTTATTGTATTCTACTTATCGTACCCTTTCATTTGATACCCATGTTGAGGTGGTTGTGAAGAAAGTGGTACCCCGCCCTCTTGAGACGGCCGCCATGGATCGAAAGATATATTTTGTATACTACATTGCTTATTGTATTCTACTTATCATACCCTTTCATTTGATACCCATGTCGAGGTGGTTGTGAAGAAAGTGGTACCCCGCCCTCTTGAGACGGCCGCCATGGATCGAAAGATATATTTTGTATACTACATTGCTTATTGTATTCTACTTATCATACCCTTTCATTTGATACCCATGTCGAGGTGGTTGTGAAGAAAGTGGTACCCCGCCCTCTTGAGACGGGCGCCATGGATCTAAAGATATATTTTGTATACTACATTGCTTATTATATTCTACTTAACATACCCTTTCATTTGATACCCATGTTGAGGTGGTTGTGAAGAAAGTGGTACCCCGCCCTCTTGAGACGGCCGCCATGGATCGAAAGATATATTTTGTATACTACATTGCTTATTGTATTCTACTTATCATACCCTTTCATTTGATACCCATGTTGAGGTGGTTGTGAAGAAAGTGGTACCCCGCCCTCTTGAGACGGCCGCCATGGATCGAAAGATATATTTTGTATACTACATTGCTTATTGTATTCTACTTATCATACCCTTTCATTTGATACCCATGTCGAGGTGGTTGTGAAGAAAGTGGTACCCCGCCCTCTTGAGACGGGCGCCATGGATCGAAAGATATATTTTGTATACTACATTGCTTATTATATTCTACTTAACATACCCTTTCATTTGATACCCATGTCGAGGTGGTTGTGAAGAAAGTGGTACACCGCCCTCTTGAGACGGCCGCTGTGGATCATTTTAGTTTCAATAGCGTCATGGCCTACCTATTGTTTGACAGCTGCGTAAATTTGAAATTTTCATTAAATGTAATGATTCAATTTAATGACAATTTTACATTTGTCAAACAATAGGTAGGCCATGAAGCTATTGAAACTAAAATGAAGTGAAAATTCCTAAAATTACCATTTTTTTGTTTTTTCAGGCAATTTTTTAAATTTTTCTCTCCGTAAGAACCATCCTCGTACTTCAACGAATATTCGAAAAAAAAAATTAGTCCAATAGGTCCAGCCGTTCTCGAGTTTTGCGCTTAGCAACACATTTAGCGATTCATTTTTATATTATAGATAAATACTTACTTATAAATAGCTAAACATATAAATACTTAAAACTAGAAATATAAATAAATTAACCTAAATGAATTATAAATACTTAAAACTAGAAATATACATGAATTAATCTAAATGAATTATAAATACTTATAATTAAATACATTTGAAATATATCTATAAACCTTAAAAATCTACTTAAAATTAAAATAGCAGCTATGAATCTGAAAATAAACAATCGTTAATTCAGCACAGATACATCATACTTACCTGCTTCCATGATGAATCGCACCTAAAACGAAAACAGAATTAGTACATATACATATACAAATATAAACAACGATACTATACTTACCTGTTTTCCATTAGGACTTCAAATCTGAAAGGAAAAATTTACAGGAATAAAGTTTTACCATATCATGAGTATTCTACCTACATCCTCACAATATAAACTGGAAATAAAGGACATGGATTAATAAATTAAGTACATAATAAATTGAGCGTTAAAAACAACATAAGAATTTACATGAAAAAACAACAACAGCAACCTGTCAAACTAAAACATGCATAAAACCCACTAAATAACATAATTTACCGACATATTATGCAACATAACATTAAAACGCATCACAATTAACACATATTATGCTCTAAAACATTTTTTTTTTTGACAAATAATGGTCAAATTGATGCATCCAACATGCAAATAACATAACCTACCTTTGTCAAAAATTTCATCCTGCGCCTGAGAAAATCACAAAACAACACATTATTCACAAGTAAAAACAATACTACAGCCACTAAAACGTCACTTAACCACACACACGTACCTGAACCGTGCGAATCAGGTGTAAATACGCGAAATAAACCGCGACGCCGCGAACAACTTGTGACAGCGCGGAAATGTCAAACTTTATGCACATACATACTATGATACATCACATTGATGTAGAATTTAATGGGCTTTTGATTGGTGATGCCAGAAAGGGAAAAATTATGCAGGAATAAAAAGATATTTGAAATAATATGTTTTTACATAAGATTATGTAAGAGGGAAAGAGAAGTGCAAGGAGCAGGAAGTAAAAGGGATGGAAATAGTTTCGTAAAATGGAGGAAATAAATTGTTCTTCGCCATTTTTATGAGGAAAAATTAAAATGCAATAAACAATAATGTTACTTGCAAATAAATATGAAATTACATCTGAAAAATTATGAATGAATTTTTACAGCCTAATTATGCTGTCAAGAGACGCTTATCCCCTGAATTATCAATAATTGAAAAATGTTCATATGCCGACAGTGCAGTTCGGCTACTTTCGTTTTTTAAAGCCTATATAAACAGAGCATCTCCAAAGGCTCGCTCTCTCTTCTTTTGACCACTTTCGAGGAACTTTCGACGGAAGATCATGGTATGCTTAAGGCTAGTGTAATCTCAAGTGTTAGTTCAGCGGAAAGATAATTTGGGTAAGTACATACTACAAACAGTAGAGAACCATAATATGCCTGAAGGTTAAATTTGGTTCTATATACGTTTGCTCCAAAATAAAAAAAATAAAAAACCCAAAAAAATACAAACAGTAGAGAGCTAAAAAAAAATATAACATAAAGATCACAGCCCTTCAAGAAACAAAATGGACCCAAAGTGGTATAATGGATCTAAAAACCCACACGGTACTCTCCAGCGGATCATCAAATGAAAGAAGAGAGTTCGGAGTAGCATTCATCATAGAGAAGGAAATGAAATCTCTGATTCTGGACTTCAAACCAGTCAGCAATAGAATATGCACACTTCGCATTAAAACAAGGCTACATAACATTAGTCTTATAAACGTCCACGCGCCCACAGAAGAGAAAACGGATGAGGAGAAAGAGGAATTCTACCAAGAGCTAACAAACACCATCAGGTTAATACCGTCAAACGATATTAAAATGGTGCTTGGAGATATGAATGCCAAAGTAGGAAAAGAAGAGGAGTTCCTAGGAGTCATAGGAAAGCATAGCCTACACAACGTTACCAATGACAATGGTAGTCGATTGATCGATTTCGCAAGCTCAAACGCAATGGTAGTAAGTTCAACAGTGTTCCCGCACAAAGATATACATAAGATGACGTCGCAATCACCAGACGGAGTAACTAATAATCAAATTGACCACGTCCTAATTGAAAGAAGAGGGGGCACGAGTATACTGGACGTAAGAACAATGAGAGGAGCGTGCTGTGGCTCGGACCACTATCTAGTCAAAGTGAAATTGAGAACCCGGATAGCAACTTAAGCGCATAGAGTGCAAACTCAACCAAAATACGATATAGATAAGCTAAAACGGGAAGAAATAAGAGATGCCTACCAACATGCTGTCGTACAAAACTTGAGAGAGGTAGATGAGCAGCCCAACATCAACGACAAATGGGAACAGGTCAAAAGCAGCATAAAGGGGGCAGCAGAAGAGGCACTAGGCTGGGCCCCCAGACAGACTAGAATTGATTGGTTTGAGCAAGACTGTAGAACCGCGAAGAAAGAAACCAGAGCCACCGAGAGTACATCGCAAAGCCAACAAGAGCAAGGATGGAAGTCTTCAAGGAAAAGAGAAAAATCGCAGACAAGCTGTGCAGAAAGAAGAAGAGGGAATATCTAAATAGGAAAATCTTACAGATACAGGAAGACTTCAATGAAGGGAGAATTAGACAAGCGAAACGAGGTTGTCAGACAAAGATGCGATCAGCAAACACTGATCGAAGAAGAAATGCAAAAACGTCGACTACGGTGGTTTGGACATGTTTGTCGAATGGATGATAACCGCTTGCCACGTAAACTTCTCTGGCGAGACCGTCCTGCAGACTGGAGAATACAGTGATCGGCACCGAAGAAAACCTGGTTGAAGAATATCGAGGGTGACTTAAAGAATCAACGATTATCAGTTATCGAGGCTCGAGACACCGCCAAAAACCGAGAAGAATGGAAGCGAATCGTGAATAGAGTTCGGGACCCAGCGGCACCGACAGCAGCGTATCCGTTGCGGGGACGTCCCGCTCGGACCGCCAGCTAACGGATCAAAGAAGAAGAAGAAGAAGACAAGCGTACAAAGGACTCGCCAGATCACCAATAAGTTCCAGCCAAGAACGGACATCTGCAAGGACATAGATGGGAACTTGTTGGCAGATCCTGATAGGATAAAGGAAAGGTGGAGAGAGTATTTTCAGAACCTATTGAATCCTATCTCCATATCAAACGAGAATGCAGAGACAGAGGCATTTGTAATTCCCCAAGATAACATCTCAATAGAACCACCAACACTGGATGAGGTGCGGGAAGCTATAAAAAGGCAGAACAGCAACAAATCGCCTGGCGCCGATGGAATAGCAGCTGAGCTGCTAAAGGAAGGAGGACCCCAACTATTACGAACATTACACGAACTCATATGCACCATCTGGGAGGAAGAAGTTATACCAGAGGACTGGAAGAAAGCCAATATACAAGAAAGGAGATAAACTAAACTGCAAAAACTACAGAGGCATCTCACTCCTCAGCACCAGCTACAAAATCTTCACAATCCTTGTAAAACAAAAACTGGAACCTATAGCGGAAAGCCTTATAGGAGAATATCAAGCTGGTTTTAGGACAAACAGGTCAACATCGGACCAACTGCTGACCTTAAGGCAAATTCTGGAGAAAACCTGGGAAAGGAATGTAGATGTATACCAGATATTTGTCGACTTTCAACAGGCATATGACTCAATAAACAGAGAGAGGCTATACGAGATCTTATCGGAAATAGGAGTCCCCTCAAAGTTGGTACAACTAATCAAATGCGCCACAAACAGCTCACTGGCGAAAGTAAAGATCCAAAGTGTTGTAACAGAGGAGTTCGAAGTACGTCAAGGGCTTAGACAAGGACATGGCTGGCCCCCATGCTTTTCAACCTGGCCCTAGAATGGGTGATAAGGAAAACGTCAGCCCAGCGAAGTGCATCAATAGCTACCCAGTCGGTACAATTACTTGGATATGCGGATAACGTAAACATCGTGGGAAGGTCCTTTTTGGCAGCAAAAGAAGTCTATGTTGAATTAAAAGAGGCGGCAAAGGACATAGGCCTGAAGATTAACGAAGAAAAAACGAAGTTGATGCAACAATCCAGAGCAGGACGATTTAGAATGGGAAGAAATATAACCATCGACGAACATAAAACCTAGAAGTAGTCGATAAAACAGTCTACCTTGGGTCTACCATCACAAAAAGAAACGAAGAAAAAGAAGAAATAACTAGACGAATACTACTGGCTAATAGAGCCTTTTATGCCCAAAAACAAATCCTGCACTCAAGATTTGTGCACAGGAAAACGAAACTCTCACTCTACAAAACAGTAATACGACCAGTAGCGAGACTTGGACTATGACCCAGGACATAGAGGAACGAGTCAACAGGTTCGAGAGGAAAATTCTCAGATGCATAATAGCCCCAATCAGAGAGGATGGAATATGGCGAAGAAGATACAACAACGAGTTGTATGAAATTTTTGACGACCCACAACTCTCAACTTTCATAAAAATCAACAGATTGAAACTAGCCGGCCACGTGATCAGGATGGAGGACAACCGCATCCCAAAAACGGCTTAGGGCATCAGAAATTTCGGGAAGTAGGCCAGTAGGTAGACCCAGAAGGAGATGGATAGACTCTGTGACGGCTGACGCAGAGTCAATGCTCAACATCCGGAACTGGAGACATGCTGCAAGGGACCGTCATACTTGGAGAAATGCCCTAGAGGAGGCCAAGGCTCGATTTGGGCTGTAGCGCCATTGGATGGATGGAGAGCCATAATATGCCTGGCGGTTAAATGCGTTTGCAACTTTATAATAAATAAAATTTCAACGTGGGAATCGCAGCTAGCACCAGGACATCACACGACGGCTATTTTTTTATGTATATTTTTACTACTTTTACGAATAAAGCAAAACAAGTTTGAATTATTAACCGAGTATTATTATTTTTCTTTGCTACCCAACTCCTCAAATTTGTATTTCAGAGGTACATCAATTTGGGCCTGGGTATTAATCGTTCAGCTGATATTCTATATCACATAGGCGATTAAACGTTTTGATCGTTCAGCTGATATTCTATATCACATAGGCGATTAAACATTTTGGAGGTTCCACCAAGATTTACATTCGGCAAATTCAAGCTTGTTTTGTTTTTTGTTTCGTTATTTACGTACGTTTGTGCGATAATTTCTTGCGTTGCGGTAAGATGGCTTTTTTAGGCCCCTATGAGGTGCAATGACTTTCTATCGATTGATTAGTAATTATTACATTGTAATTAACTAGTTTTATAATTTAGACATGGGTGGCGTGCATAGGGTGCATTCTAGGAGGGGGCAAACTTTAACCTTGAGATTTGACCCCCTTAGGGGCAAATGCGGATTTTTATTTTATTTTTTGCGGGTTGTACGCTTCAAGACGAAAATTTTGCGGGGTCAAACATCCTCCTACGATTTTTTTTGGGGGCGTGGTGACGATTTTAGTAAAGTGCATAAAGTGCATTTTACCTGTTGGAACCATAAATAAATTTTTTTGACCCCCTTAGAGGCAAGGTGGATTTTTTTTTGTATTTTTCCCAAGTAGTAGGGACCGTTACGCAAATTTTGAGCGGTTATACACCCCCCTAGCATTTTTTTTGAGGGCGTGGGAGGCAAAATAAAGGTCAATTTTAATGCATTTTTAATGCATTTTTTGAGGCATGTGCAAATCGATGTAATTTGAGGCCCCTGTAAGGTGCAATGACTTTCTATCGATTGATTAGTAATTATTACATTGTAATTAACTAGTTTTATAATTTAGACATGGGTGGCGTGCATAGGGTGCATTCTAGGAGGGGGCAAACTTTAACCTTGAGATTTGACCCCCTTAGGGGCAAATGCGGATTTTTATTGGGGGCGTGGTGACGATTTTAGTAAAGTGCATAAAGTGCATTTTACCTGTTGGAACCATAAATAAATTTTTTTGACCCCCTTAGAGGCAAGGTGGATTTTTTTTTTTGTATTTTTCCCAAGTAGTAGGGACCGTTACGCAAATTTTGAGCGGTTATACACCCCCCTAGCATTTTTTTCGAGGGCGTGGGAGGCAAAATAAAGGTCAATTTTAATGCTTTTTTAATGCATTTTTTGAGGCATGTGCAAATCGATGTAATTTGAGGCCACTGTAAGGTGCAATGACTTTCTATCGATTGATTAGTAATTATTACATTGTAATTAACTTCAACAACTATGCAATAAACAACAATCGTTGACACTCCAGATGCTTAAATTTATTGAAAATTGCAAAAAAACAGCAATAGCTAAACGAACAGCAGGATTTTACGAGTCTAGGATTACGGGGCTAAAGAATATATGGGCCGAGTTTCGACAAAATGTCGTTGCAATCAACGAAGAAGTAATACAAAATCCCCCAGAAGATCTAGAAGATTATCTGGCATCTGACAGATACAGTGAAAAAGAACTTACGTATTATGAATATTTGGGAGAATTAGTCGATGGATTAAACGCACAAACTCCGGGTCCATCATCACCTTCGTTTGATACATCAACAACAATACCTCATCTAGACATACAACTACCTCGCATAAGCTGACCCAAATACGATTGAAATTTTGACTTGTGGCGATCTTTCCACGATATATTCACGTCCCTAGTGCACAATAATGATAAATTGCAACGAGTGCAGAAATTGTATTACCTGAAAGAATGCCTGATTGGTGATGCTGAGGCTCTCATACGACACGTGCCAATTACCAATAACGATTACGAGCCTGCCTGGGCCAAATTATGAGAGCGGTATGAGAATAAAAGGATTCTTGTTAACCATTAGCTGAAAAGGTTCATGAACATGCCTAAATTGGCAACGGAAAATCCACACGGACTTAAGATACTCATCGACACCACCTCGGAATGCTTGCAGCAGCTTAAGAACTTAGATGTGGATACAACTTCTTGGGACGCCATATTAATCTATATCATGATACAAAAGTTACCTTATGCTGCCTTAAAGCTCTGGGAAGAAGAGCTAGCACCAAGTCGAGCATTACCTAGTGTAGCAACCTTCCGGAAGTTTCTTAATACAAGGTTACGGATTCTCTCGTCCATTGCAGATGTTGTCGTACCCAAATCGCCTGTATCAGTGAAACCAGTAGTGCATCAAAGGTCAACATATACACACCATTCAATAAATTCATTAGGTTTCCCAGCATGTCATGCTAAGCACTTCATAGCCAAATGTAAAAAGTATCTTGCCTTGAGTACCGATGCACGACGCAAGCTTTTGCAAACTAATAGCAACTGTTTGAATTGCCTGGCAAGCCATCACTCTACAAGAGACTGCACCAGTAAATACCGATGCTGGAAGTGTAAACAAAAGCATCATACTACATTACACAACAACACAGGACAAGAGAGCCCTGAGTTGCCAAAAGACAAGAAAAATTCTACATTAAGAGATATCCTGCCAAACAATTCTCCAAGAAATACAAGGGTGCATTCCCCAGATACTACTATTCAGCAACCTACAGTGCAAGGTTTTCTAACGACGAAAAGCCTTTTACAAAACGAAGACATTACACTACAAAATTCTCCGAGAAATACAATTGTACAATTCCCCGATACTGTTAATGAGCAAAAGACAATGCAAAGTTTTTTAGCAAGAAAAGCCCATAAGGCCTTACTGGCCACAGTGTTGGTAGTGGTTAGTGCTACCAAAGGAAAGGAGAAAATTTTACGATGTCTCGTTGACCCAGAATCGGAGTCATCATTCATTACTACTAATGCATGCGAGCAACTTGACGCTCAAACTACGGATACAGATATACAAATTACAGGCATAAAAGTGAGCCCGGAAGGTACAGCACGTAAACAAGTCAGGCTCACCCTAAGAGCACGTGGTGCAGCTACAACACCAATTGTGGACGATTTTTTAGTGATTTATACTATTACCGATCCCCTGCCTATAAAGATCATCCAAAAACCAAATTGGAAACATATACAACATTTACGACTAGCAGATCCAACCTTTGGACGGACTGGAAATATTGATATGTTACTAGGAGTGCGATTGTATGCAAAGATAGTGCAACACGGCATACGTCGTGGAACAGAAGATGCTCCAGTGGCAATAAACACATCATTTGGATGGATCCTAATGGGACAAACAACAACCCCGTGCATAGGCGAGGTCACAGAATGTACAGCCACTACGAGGGAACTATGAATCGAAGAGCAACTAAAACGTTTCTGGGAAATGGAGGAAGTACCTGCGTCACCGGTGCTAAGCGAAGAAGACAAATTATGTCAGCAGATATTCGATAGCACTTATATACGACATGCAAATGGAAAATACCAGGTCACACTTCCATTTGTGCATAACAGACCTCCAACATTAGGGATTTCAAGACCGCAGGCGTTAAAGCGATACGCAGTTCTTCAACAACAATTTCTGAAAAAAACCATTAGAAAAGGATTATAAAAAATGTTTGAACGAGTACATTGAGTTGGGGCGCATGGTTCCAGTAGATCCCCATAGCAGTGATGAAACACATTACTACATTCCGCATCACGCAGTTGTTAAGGACAGTACGACAACAAAATTGAGAGTGGTTTTTGATGCATCTACTACGGCGAGTAATGGGAAATCACTAAATGAACAGCTCTTGACTGGGCCAACATTGCAGCCTAAACTATATGCAACACTCCTTAATTGGAGAAAATTTAGAATAGCCATGAACGCAGATATTGAAAAAATGTATCGAATGATCGAAGTCCATCCAGATCATCAGAATTATCAGAGGATTGTTTGGCAACACCCTCATACACAAGTGCCTCAGGACTATAAATTACAGACGGTGACCTTTGGTACAGCCTGCGCTCCGTTTCTAGCAATCCGTACTTTAATGCAATTAGCAGAAGATGAAAAATCGACTAATTACATACTAATTACATACTAATTTTTACGTAGATGATTTACTAACAGGAGCAGACAGCATACAGGAGGCTAAACAATTACAATAGGAATTACTTATGATTACTGCGTCAGGAGGTTTTAAATTAAGGAATTAGACAATATTCCCGTGGAAGACAGAGAATTGAAGACCATGCTAACCTTCACTAACGATGATGTAGTGAAAACACTTAGTATAAAATGGCATCTTGGACCCGACCTTTTCTCCTTCAATATTATTTCATTGCGCGAACATGAGGTCGCAACTAAAAGGAACATTTTGTCAGATACTGCTTCCCTATACGATCTACTCGGCTGGTTAGCACCCATAATTATTAATACTAAGATCTTAATGAAATCCTTATGGATTACTGGTTTCTCATGGGATCAACACGTAACAGCCCAGATAGATCAGCAGTGGCACGACTTCAAATCAGAATTACAAGATCTTAACACTTTGCAAATTCCAAGATGTATTAATTATTCTACATCCGCTAGCATGCAGCTTCACGGATTCTGCGATGCATCAATTAGAGCTTACGCTGTATCTAAGGGTTGAAACAGACAACGGGCAAGTTACATCAATGCTTCTCACCTCCAAAACCAGGGTCGCACCCACTAAACCCGTAACAGTTCCAAGGCTGGAATTAAATGGAGCTGTAATCCTATCACGACTATTAAAATCTACAATGGAGAACATGCAACTATGCCACATTCCAATATTTGCGTTGACAGATTCGACGATTTCCCTGCAATGGATAAAAGAACATCCTTCCAAATGGAAAACTTACGTAGCCAATCGGGTAGTTGAAATTCAGGAGTTTGTACGACATGACCAATGGCGGTATGTTCCAACCAATGACAACCAAGCAGATCTGGCTTCGCGGGGTGTAACAGTTCCCCATTTGATAAATGCAAAGCTGTGGTGAAATGGACCAAGTTGGCTAACCAAAAATCCAATTGAGTGGCCTAAAACCCAACCTATGTACAATTAAACAAACCAACATGGAAGCAAAAAGAGTAGCAGTAACCAGCTTTCCTGCGAAATTGGACGACAATATTTTACTACGCTATTCCACCATGATGCGTCTAACACGCATCGTTGCCCTCATTCAACGTTTTATATATAATTGTAAAAATCCTAAGAACAAACGATTAAACTATTTATCATCGAATGAATGGGAGGAATCAGAAACAACCATATTACGACTCGTGCAGCAAATGGAATTCCCGATCGAATATAAAATTTTAAATTCAAGAAAAATATTATCGCCAAATAGTCGCTTAGTTAAATTATCTCCGTTTATGGATAAAGATGGGTTATTACGAGTTGGTGGAAGACTCGCCAATGCAACAATAACATACAGTGCCAAACATCCAATTATTTTACCTCAAATGCACTGTCACTAGGTGCATTATTGATCAGATACATCAAGGGACACTCCATGGGGGTACCTCACTAGTATTGGCCACCAGTCGTCAAAAATATTGGATTTTAGATGGCAGAAGATGCATCACCAGTCAAATACGCAAATGCGTCACTTGTATAAGACACCGAGGTGAAACCATGAAACAACAGATGGGTCACTTACCCACACCGAGGGTCAATACCACCAAGCAATTTACAAATGTTGGAATCGATTACGCGGGCCCAATTACAATAAAAACATCTACATTACGAAATTTTAAATTACTAAAAGCATATATTTGCGTCATTGTTTGCCTAGCTACGCGTGCTATGCACCTTGAACTTGTTTCAGATCTATCAACTATGGCTTTCATAGCAGCATTTAAAAGGTTTGTTGCCCGAAGAGGCCTCTGCAGAAATATATACTCAGATTGCGGCTCAAATTTTATGGGAGCTAAATCCATGCTAGACAAAGATCTAAAGCAAGCAATTAAAACCGCTATTCCAGAGACTGCCCAACATTATGCTGCAAACGAAGTTACCTGGCACTTTAACCCACCATCTGCACCACACTTCGGCGGATTGTGGGAAGCAGGGGTCAAATCGGTTAAGCATCACCTCCGCAGAACACTGGGAAAACACACGTACACATATGAAGAGTACACCACTGTACTTACCCAAGTGGAAGCATGCTTAAACTCTCGGCCACTTTGCTACATCATATATTATCCCGAGGACCTATTTGTATTGACTCTGACATTTTTTAATAGGTCAACCCCTTAATGCTGTGCCAGAAGCAATGGAAAATAACAACATATCATTGTCTCGACGTTGGAGCGCCTTCAACACGATGTTAAAAGATTCTGGGATACATGGACGAAAGATTAGTAGGTATTGGGTCGGTTTAGACTGAGAACTAGGTCACGGAAGTAGGTCAAGGTCAATCACCTGTCATCATCAATCAATCACGCTGGAATGTAGGTCAAGGTCATTGGCCTTGGCCGTGGACGAGTCTGGGAACTGGGTCAGGGTCGGTCGAAGGCTTGGTTCAGCGGGAGGGGCGGACGGCTTTGGCCGTGGACGAGTCTGGGAACTGGGTCAGGGTCGGTCGGTCGGTGGCTTGGCTCAGCGGGAGGGGCGGGTTCGGCGGGGGCGGGGTCCTCGGCTGGGGCCTCAGCGAAGTCACTTTGATTGCCAGGCGGGCTCAAGTTTGGTTCGCGCGGTTGGCTTTGTTTATGTTCGCTTTGATTGACAGGTGGCGGCGGCCTCTAGTTTGGTTTACAGGTTTGGCGGGGGGCTCGGCAGGGGGACTCGACAAATGTAGAGCGGAAGAAAAAGCGAGAGTGGAACGTGCGCATGACTACAAAGCTGACGCGTGGTCATTTACCTCCGCGCACTAACGTGCTGTTGTGGTGGAACTTTCACTCTGTAAAGCATTGGTTCCTATAGGAGCTCAAAACGAAACCTGAAAAACGACTAGGGAGTAATCATAATAAAAAAACAATATGTTACTTGTTAAACATTTTTATTTTCTAAAACCGGATTTATTATTATTACACTCAATTGTGAAATTCTGTTTTTAAACCTAAATGTATCCACTGCATACTACTGCAAAGCTGACGCGAGGTCATTTACCTCTGCGCACCAACGGGCGGTTGTGGTGGAACTTTCACTCTGCAAAGCATTGGTTACTATAGGAGCTCAAAACGAAACCTGAAAAACGACTAGGGAGTGATCGTAATAAAAGGTGGAACTTTCACTCTGCAAGCATGCAAGCATTGGTTCCTATAGGAGCTCAAAACGATCATAATAAAAACAATATGTTACTTGTTAAACATTTTTTATTTTCAAAAAATAAGAGGCCCCAGCCGAGGACCCCGCCCCCGCCGAACCCGCCCCTCCCGCTGAGCCAAGCCACCGACCGACCGACCCTGACCCAGTTCCCAGACTCGTCCACGGCCAAAGCCGTCCGCCCCTCCCGCTGAACCAAGCCTTCGACCGACCCTGACCCAGTTCCCAGACTCGTCCACGGCCAAGGCCAATGACCTTGACCTACATTCCAGCGTGATTGATTGATGATGACAGGTGATTGACCTTGACCTACTTCCGTGACCTAGTTCTCAGTCTAAACCGACCCAATACCTACTAAGATTATTTGAACCAATTGCAACAACGACCAAACTGGCAAACAGAACTAAGGAATATACAAATTGGAGACATCGTTCTTGTTAAACACAAAAACCTGCCTCCATTGCAATGGCCTCTCGCCATTATTTAAAGGGTCTTTCCAGGGCAAGACGACTTGGTGCGTTTAGTACAATTACGAACGAAGGACAACACTTTTAAACGACCTATCACTAAGATTTGTCGACTACCAATTGAGGAAACAACGCAGTAATTCCAAGAAGGAGCACCATACTAAATGTTTTACGTTTCATGTTGTGTCGTAAATCCAATACTACAACCTAATCCCACTATGTCCTTGCTAACCTAATAATTCTTTACAGACATCCGAGTACGACTACACTGAGGAGGATCTGGCCGCAGTAGAAGACAGTTTCCTGTATTCACCCGGCAGCCCTTTCTTGGACCTGGATTGCGAGATCACCATTGATCTCTCCAGCCCATCACCACCACCGGCATCACCAAAAATTATGGCCAAGCCAGGACCTAGTAATAATAGACCGTCATCAGCTCCAGTACTAGAAAAGCCAGCCATTATTAATAGACGATTTACGTACAATTTAGAGGCTCTAAAACCAACAACGACGCTTAAGGCTGGTCGTCCACTGGAAGCGTATTCGAGCGGCTTCGCGATTCGGCCATACAAATGAGCCGCTTGTAGCCGCTCATATGCATGGCCGTAGCGCGAAGCCGCTCGAATACGCTTCCAGTGGACGACCAGCCTAAAGGATTAGAGGAACGAGCCCAAAATTGTTTTCAGCGCTTTATCACGCGCGAAGGAGAAAGTTTATTCCTGCCTCGCAGCGTAATACAAAAAATTGATTTTCTTGGTGTGCGTAATAAGAAAAGAAAGGAAAAGGCAATTAATTTACCCAATCGCCATCAAGCGCGACAGCAGGTGAAAGCTGATGGACGAATCGTCTTTCACCATTACCACAAAAGAGGCATCAGCAAACTACTCAATTTCGAAAGTGACCCTAAAAATAGAATTCCAAAAAAAGGAAAAAAACGGATCATATTTAAAAAATAAAATAAAAAATACATAATTATATTGAACTATAAATACTTATAAATAGATAAACATATAAATACTTAAAACTAGAAATATACATAAATTAACCTAAATGAATTATAAATACTTAAAACTAGAAATATACATAAATTAATCTAAATGAATTATAAATACTTATAAATAAATACATTTGAAATATATATCTATAAACCTTAAAAATCTACTTAGAATTAAAATAGCAGCGTTAATTCAGCACAGATAAAAATTTTGATACATCATACTTACCTGCTTCCATGATGAATCGCACCTAAAACGAAAACAGAATTAGTACATAATACATATATACAAATATAAACAACTATACTATACTTACCTGTTTTCCATTAGGACTTCAAATCCGAAAGGAAAAATTTACATGAATAAAGTCTTACCATATCATATGTATTCTACTTACATCCTCACAATATAAACTGGAAATAAAGGACATGAATTAATAAATTAAGTACATAATAAATTGTTTTGATGCTCAAATCCCAATAAATAGGCAACAAGCCCAACAAAATCCCAATAAATAGGCAATGAGCGTTAAAAACAACATACGAATTTACATGAAAAAAACAACAACAACAACGTGTCAAACTAAAATATGCATAAAACATTGATTATCTATAAGTAGATACGTAACCTTGTTTGCGGGCTTTGGACATAGATGGCCTTACTTACACTGATTTCAAAAATCCATGTTAAAACTGAGACTCAAGAGCTTTCGAAATATATAAAAGCTGTCTATCGGTTTCGCCGCTTATGTACATTGAACTTTTGAATTCATGTATATAGCAATCGCATGAATTGGGATACTTGCGATTGCGCCTGCCGTTCTTTGAGACAAAATTTTCGGAATTTTTGTTGTTGTGTTGTTTAAAAACGATTTTTCAGGTTTAGGGAAAAATTTAGTCGTGGAAGATTTTTATTTTTTTTTTATTTTTTTATGAAATCATATTTTTTTGTTTGCAGGTGGATACGGTGCCGCAAATTTTAATTTCTGCTTTGTACAGAATATAAAGTTTTTTCTATTTTCGACTAAAAGTTGAGTCTGAGAAAATTTCAGTAAAAAGTTTAAATTTACATATGGAAGAGGTTTTTATCATATCGAGCCCTTCCCGCCGTTTTATCGTAACCGACAAAAAGTAAATTTTACAGGAGAAGGTTTTTCTTACTTATTTTTGTATCTGTTATTTGTAATGGGCTGAAATTAGTTAGGCTAATTATTTTATTAGTTAGGCTAGTTTATTATCCGATTAATGTCAAAATTGGTGGTATGTTTCGAAGGTTAAATTAACGTCGTTTGCGGTAAAAAACGAATTTTCGAAAAAATGTCGCTTACGATAAAACGGCGGGAAGGGCTCGATATAGTATCCCAGGCAATGAAGTATTTTGCCTCATCATTAAGATTTGATGTTTAATGATATGGGAAAAGTAAAATCTTTCTTTATGTAAAACCATTCCATGCTAAACTGTCGCACTTTACTCCAAAAGAATATTTTAAAATTTATAACGCACCTGGAATTGTAAGTGCTTTATAAATATAATAAGTCTTGTGCACTCTCTTCCACACCACCTAAGAGGTCGAGTACAGGCCGCGTTTTTTTATATCGTGGTGTCCCCAGTAGGCATAATTCACGGCTTTCAATCAAAAAGATCCTTTCGCATTCAGGCATTGCTTTGGATTTAGGACCTTGGCTATAATGATAGATCCATATAAATATATCATCCTGGAACTGTAAAACAATTGAATCCTTCTTTCCAAAATTTACAGACAGCATAACAGGGACAGGCTGAAGTGTACTATAAACCGGCTTTACTTAGTATTAACTGGTTTTGTTAATATTCCTCCTCTCATCTTTACAATTTTTCCGCAACTGCTTGTACAGGGTATGTCACGTATGCTAGGACTACTAATAGTTTGGCGCTATAAAATTTGTAAATAGAGTATTACTAACACCCTATATGTAACAAATCCAAGGGCTTACTTCCCAGCGGGAAAACTAGCGAGGGGTTACTTAGGTAACCCAAGAATTCATTAATGATTTGTGTAACCGCTTACATGGTAATTGTAAAATTCTACTGCAAATTTAGTAAAATGGAGGTCTTTACATTGTAATGGCTAGGTAACCGACTAGGTAATGACTTGTGAAATACTTTCGTTGAAAATGTGATGTGCTTTTATTATTATTTGTCTTGTCGAAGCCTCTCTTCCTGAGTTTATTCCGTCCTCCAAATTCGTTCGGTGTGGCTCTGGATCGTGCAGTGAAGTCAAAACGATATCTTGCTAGTAAAATTCTCACCAAATGTAGATGAAATGCAATGGTAATTTTGGATAGTAATGTTTTTAATGCTAAAAAGGGTAGCCAGAATTTTATTCTGCGTGCCTTACATGGTAATCTATACTACACTTCACCTCTGAAATAAGTCCTCGTTTGTAATGCCTACAGTAAGTACTTACCGCCATAGGACATCCCTATGTAAAAGTAAGCTATTATTTCATCACAAAGGTAATGGGTTCATCTCATTATCACCTCGCTTACCTAGCCATTACATTTCCCGCTGGGTTGTAAAAACGGAGAATATTTAAACACTTTTATCAGTTTTATCCCGAAGTTATCGTCGAAGGCGAACTGACAATCAATAAATCTTGGTGCTTCCTGTGTAGATCAACAAATTACTTGCTAAACATACAACATTCTATCGCCACTATCTCAGTACCATCGAAATAAACCCTCTCCTGACTGCACGGCAATCTTATTCCCTCAGCACCAAATTAGATAACTCGTCTCACTCCTTCCACCTGCAGCCCTCTTTTCGGGCACTCTACAAATTAGGAATTCGTTTCTAAAAAGAACAACTGGATTTTGGAATAATCGGTTAGTATTTCCGAGCTCATACAACATCCAAGAATTCAAACGCAGAATTCCTCGTCAATTCCACCTCCCAACGATCATAATGGTTAACCTATTCCACCCTTGTACCTACTAATCTTACTGCAAGACAATGAACCATGATATGACAATCTAAATAATGGACTAGTTGTACAAGAGTTATTTTGGGAAATTTGTTCAAAAATCGTACAACATTTTTCAAGTTTTTTTTTTATTTTGATTTGATTCAAGGGTGGTTCACCGCATTGAAAAAGAGGTTATAATAAATGTTCCAATTTATTTTTGATATTATTTCATCAAAAATAAAATTTAAACATATAAAAATATTTGAATCAATTTTCAAATACAACCTGTATCTAGGGGTGGTTGAAAATGACTTATTTCTTCTTAACAATAACAAGCAACCAACCTGCAATCCGGTAGCAGCAACAATTACCCAAAACGTAGAAAAAAGCTGCTGTATAAAGTTTATTAAATATTACTTCCCTTTAGTTTTATCCCCTTAATGCTTGATAAAATTTGGCTAGATTAAATAAAAATCAACCACCTTCGCAAATAAATATAAAAAAGAGTGCATTTAATTTGACTAGTAACGCCCTGTGGTCAAAATTTGACCACAAAATCTTCTTCTTCTTTAAACTCCTTTAGTCCCTCATGGGACATAGGGCGGAAACAGTTGCCCTCCAGCGGACTCTGCTTTGCGCGACAGCTCTTAACTTCGACCAGGATCTCCCAGTTTTTGCGGCTTCTTCTAGTAGGGTTCTCCTCCACGTTGTTCTAGATCTTCCTACTCGACGGGAACCTTGCGGATTCCAGTCAAGGGCCTGTTTGGCTAGATTTTCGTTTTCGCGTCGCAAGGTGTAGCCTACCCAATTCCATTTCCTTCGCCTGATTTGGTCGTCTATCCTTTCTTGGCCGGCACGGCGCCATAGTTCTTCGTTTGAAATTCTATTTTGCCAGCGGATTTTTAGGATACGACGAAGGCATCTGTTGATGAAGACTTGTAGGCGCCCTGTGATGAATTGGGTGACTTTCCATGTTTCGCAACCGTACAAAAGAACTGCCTTAACATTGGAGTTGAACAGCCGCAATTTGGTGTTAGTAGAGATCACCGTTGATCTCCATATGCGGAACAGGCATGCTTTATTTAGAAAGAGAATAATACAGTTTTTAGTCATTTAAAATTATAAAATTTGTAAATGCATTAATAGGCGTGTCGAATGATCTGTCGACTACGTGCAAAACATTAAAAGTTTCTTTTTTTTATTAAATTAAAATCAAAATATGTATGTACATTTCAAAATACATGGCCTTCACCCATTATTTTCAAAAGGAGTTCAAACTCAAGTGGATGTACATATGTTTCCAAATATGTTTGTTTGAACTCTTCAATTGTTGCCCGAGTTTCCTTAAACCAGCCTAATAGCCTTTAAACCAACCTATTGTGTTTCTCTTTTTCTTGTATTTTCTGTTCTTCCCATAAGTGTCCTTTGACGGGGCATTTTATTCAACTAACATATTTGATGTACTGAATTTGTTAAAAAATTATCAATGGGCAAATGTGACTATTAGAATCAAAAGGGCACATTGTCATTTTGGAAAATTTTTGAGTTAACTACTTCATTTGTTTCTTGTACTAAATACCTGTTTTCACATGGAAAACCATTTACGAAAAATTTGTTTTTCTACTTACTTTATATTATTCTGATGCTATCCTTAAACGAAAACTAACAAAATGTAACATTATATCACATTTCGCTCTATATCTCAAAATCATTTAGTATGACAATGTGCCCTTTTGATTCTAATAGTCACAAATAATCATGAAAAACACAATTCATGTATTTCAAAATTCACTACATTCATTCGTTATGTTAAAAACAAATACAAACAAATTACATGCCTTTCGTTGAAACACTGCAGAATGCTGTTAGAGTTCTCAGCAATAATGCAAATGAACTTCAACAAAAAGGTATACGAAAAAACACAATCACTTTCAGCAAAATTATTGAAAAAAGTCACTTTACTGATAACACGTTCAATTAACTTGTATTCACAAACAGAATGTCTCCTACTCATGCACTTGTCGCTTTCCCACATTGCTGACGTAATTAACATGTCACTTGTATCTAATTTTTACCCGTTTTAAACACAACATAATATATAAACATGAAACTTATATTCTGCACACCTTTACGACTCCGTCTTCCATATAAAACCAATTTGAGCAAGATCTGTTTAGAGAAAGTTGGTTAATAAATCTGTACAAAAATAGTGCTTGCGTATTAATATATAATAAACTAGCAAAAACCCGCGTGCGTTGCAACGCCTTTAAATAAAAAAATTATTATGTGTGTGTGATTATGTGTGCACAGTCAGCGGTAGAAAAATGGTATAATGAGAAAGAGAACAAATCTGCAAAAACTGATTTTGGATACATAAAATTTAAAGTTACATATGATAAATATGTATGTTACAATTTTTTTTGAATTTCACGTTGAGCGCCACCTATCGGAAGAAGTATAATAGACACCTGGACATGTTGGTGTTAGTGAAACAGTATTAAAAAAAATTGCAACTATTGGGCGCATAGTATAATCTCAAGAAAATAAGTCATATCGGCAGTGTGCTATAATAATTTTTTGGGAGGCAGGCGTCAGTTGCACTTTTAGTTAAACTAAACATTCAATGTTAAGAACAATATTATTACATCCTGAAAGGGAGAAAAATAAATAAAAGGATTATAATAATTTAAGATTTAAAAATGGGCTTTTGACGGTAATGGACAGTATACGTTTGGAGTCATGTGCTGAGTGAGTGTGACTTCAGACGAATATTGTCCATTATCAGACATGTAATATAATGTAGAAAAATTACATGTCTGACAATTGCCTAGCCCCATTTTTAAATCTTAAATTATTATAATCCTTTTATTTATTTTTCTCCCTTTCAGGATGTAATAATATTGTTCTTAACATTGAATGTTTAGTTTAACTAAAAGTGCAACTGACGCCCGCCTCCCAAAAAATTATTATAGCACACTGCCGATATGACTTATTTTCTTGAGATTATACTATGCGCCTAATAGTTGCAATTTATTTTTTAACACTGTTTCACTAACACCAACATGTCCAGGTGTCTATTATACTTCTTCCGATAGGTGGCGCTCAACGTGAAATTCAAAAAAAGTTGTAACATATTTGTCATAGGAAACTTTAAATTTTATGTATCCAAAATCAGTTTTTGCAGATTTGTTCTCTTTCTCATTATACCATTCTTCTACCGCTGACACACACACACGCACACACACACACACACACGCACACACATAATAATTTTTTTATTTAAGCTTTGCAACGCACGCGGGTTTTTGCTAGTTTATGCTATATAGTTTTTATACCAAGTTTAGTTTGTTTTTTCTAAGAAAAGCTGTTGAAATAAATAACTTCTCATACAACTGTTTCCACCGTGTTCCCCTTAGGGGTTGAATTCCGAAAAATCCATGACGCCGTGTTTCATTATTAGTGGTGTATAGTATTTATACAAAGTTCGAACAAAACGTAACTACAGAAAAAATTCCCCCATACAACCTATTCAACCCCAACGCCCCCTTTAGGTTATGAGTTTAAAAAAAAGTGGATGTCCACTGTCAAAATTTCAGAACTTTAGCCCCCTGAGGGGATGAATTTTGAAAAAACGCTTCTTAGTAAATGTCCACGTCATTATAGGGATGTATTGTAAAAATTTCAGCCCTTTAACTGCATCGGTTTGGGTTCACCCCGTTTCACCCCTTAGGGGGTGAATTTCGAAAAATCGGTTCTTAGTGAACGTGCATGTCATTATAGGGATGCACTGCCAAAATTTCAACCTTTCAGCTCCAGCTGTTTGGGTTAACCCCATTTTACTCCCTTAGGGGATGAATTTCGAAAAATCGCTTCTTACTGAAGGTCCACGTCATTATAGGGATGTACTGTCAAAAGTTCAACCCTTTAGCTCCAGCGGTTTGGGTTAACCCCATTTCACCCCTTTAGGGGATGAATTTCGAAAAATCGCTTCTTATAACGTCATCGATTTGGCAGCTGTAGCTTCGAGTGCGAGCACATTTCATCTGGAGCTGAGCAAAAGTAGCTCGCTCCAAAACAAATTCGCTCTAACATAGAATTGCTCTGATTCAATTTCGCTTGCTCTTCGATTGAATTTTGCTCCCTTCAAGATTTGTTTTGATTAACATTTACACATTTTTGTTTCTGAACATATTACTTCTCAGAAAAATTTACAATTTTGCTTTAATTTCTTTGGTATTTGAAATAACTGTACATATCCCGCGTCGACATCTAATGATTATTCTTAAGATTTTTCGACCATTAATAATTTTGTTGTATTATTATTATAATTTTTTTTTATTTATTAAATCTTCAAACCATGAATAACTTTTTAAATTTTAGAGCACTTTTCAAATCTGTCGATATGATACAGATCTAAAAACTTGATCTTTCTGATCTTTGGTAGAGCACTTTTGGGCAAATCGATGACAAAATCTTGGTTTGCTCTTAGAGCGAGTGACAAATCGATGACACAGCCCTGAGAGGGAGCGTCAAATCGATGATGCAATTTGCTCTAAAAGCACTTTTCGAGCAAAAAGGGCAGCAAATCGATGACGCTATTAGTGAATGTCCACGTCATTATAGGGATGCAATGCCAAAACTTCAGCCCTATAACTTCAGCGGTTTGGATAAACCCCATTTCACCTCTTTAGGGGATGAATTTTGAAAAATCACTTTTTAGTGGATGTCCACGTCATTATAGGGATGCACAGTCAAAATTTCAGCCCTATTGCTCTAGCGGTTTTGGGTTGACCCCATTTCACCCCCTTAGGAGATGAATTTCGAAAAATCGCTTTTTAGTGAATGTCCACGCCATTATAGGAATGCACTGTCAAAATTTCAGCCCTATAGCTTTAGCGGTTTGGATAAACCCCATATCACCCCCTTAGGGGATGAATTTCGAAAAATCGCTGTATAGCGAATGTCCACGCCATTATAGGGATGCACTGTCAAAATTTCAGCCCTATAGCTCTAGCGGTTTGGATAAACCCCATTTCACCCCCTTAGGGGATGAATTTCGAAAAATCGCTTTATAATGAATGTCCACGTCATTATAGGGATGCACAGTCAAAATTTCAGCCCTATTGCTCCAGCGGTTTTGGGTTGACCCCGTTTCACCCCCTTAGGAGATGAATTTCGAAAAATCGCTTTTTAGTGGATGTCCACGCCATTATAGGGATGCACTGTCAAAATTTCAGCCCTATAGCTTTAGCGGTTTGGATAAACCCCATTTCACCCCCTTAGGGGATGAATTTCGAAAAATCGCTTTTTAGTGGATGTCCACGCCATTATAGGGCTGCACTGTCCAAATTTCAGCCCTATAGCTTTAGCGGTTTGGATAAACCCCATTTCACCCCCTTAGGGGATGAATTTCGAAAAATCGCTTTTGAGTGGATGTCCACGCCATTATAGGGATGCACAGTCAAAATTTCAGCCCTTTAGCTCTAGCGGTTTAGGTTGAGCGTTGTCTGTCAGTCAGTTACTTTTTATACAATAGAAAAAAAAAGTAAAGAAAAAAATTCCCTTACAACTCATTGAACCCCATTTCACCCCCTTCAACCCTTTTCTTCTCCTTAAAAAGTAGCCTATGTCCGTCTCCAAGGTTTAAACTATGTCTGTAGAAAATTTCATCCAAATCGGTCCAGTGGTTTAGGCGTGAAAGCGTAACAGACAGACAGACAGACAGACAGACAGACAGACAGACAGACAGACAGACAGAGTTACTTTCGCATTTATAATATTAGTAAGGATTTTATATGCGCCTGTTTATATGCTAACCGTAATTTCTACCTTATTGTTATTTATATTGGGAAATGCAATACTCATTTCCGAGCGACAGAAATGAGATAAATGACTAATTCTTGTTTTGTGCACACCTTTACGACTAAGACTTCCATATAAAACCAGTTTGAGCAAAATCGGTTTAGTAGAAGTCGAATAAAGTGCTGTACAAAAAAAGTGCTTGCGTATTAATGGCCTCGATTCCCAGATCCGACGGGAGGGAAGTGAGTTGCGGATTTGACACTTTGCGATTCTCAGATCCGCAACCCCGAATTTCTTTTTGACATTTTCCGCGCTGTAAAAGTGTGATCCGCAACAAATTTTCTGCGGATTTGAACGACAAATGCGCCTGAGATAATCCGACATCATATATTTCATTATCGCGTGAGCCTTCACTCCGAATTTTCGATTTAAACCAATCCGGGACTGCGGATTTGAGAATCGCAAAGTGTCAAATCCTCACTCACTTCCCTCCCGTCGGATCTGGGAATCGAGGCCAATATATAGATAAATTTTATATGCGCCTGTTTATATGCTAACCGTAATTTCTACCTTATTGTTATTTATATTGGGAAATGCAATACTCATTTCCGAGCGACAGAAATGAGATAAATGACTAATTCTTGTTTTGTGCACACCTTTACGACTAAGACTTCCATATAAAACCAGTTTGAGCAAAATCGGTTTAGTAGAAGTCGAATAAAGTGCTGTACAAAAAAAGTGCTTGCGTATTAATATATAGATTATTATAATTATCCTTATCCTTAAAAAGGGGTGTATTTTATATTTATATGGGTGACAAACATATTTTATTGCAGTCCTAAAATTTCCTGCTGATTTTCATAATCAGCCACCAAAAAACATGAAGAGAAATAGTTTCAAAACGGTGTTTCGACACCCCTCCCCCTCCCATTCCTTTGCGTTGCAAATGGACTTTTCGCTAACATGCAAATAAGTCTCATAAAATCAAAAAGTCCGAAAACTGAAAAATCATGAGATTCAATATCTCAAATTTGTATACGGCACCGCGCCCCAGCCTAACATTTTAATGTTCCAAGAAAATACCTTCTTATGTACAGTTTATTTATAACATCGAAAGCCCTCAGCTTTTTTATTATATATTATCGAAACTCCAAACCAAAACTTCCAAATCTTGCAAGTTTTACCGAAAGACCAAACCGCAAAAAGAACACAGACGCCAGCGCCGCCAAACACCAACACCCGCCATCCTTGCAGGTCCCATGATTACGCATCTACTTATAGATAATCAATGCATAAAACCACAACCTTCTATATACAAAGCCCTGTTGAGCATTTGTGTGTGTATTATTTCGTGGTCCATCTGAAACGTCAAAACTAACAAGGTTAAGTCCGAAAATAGTAAAATCGAGCGCGGTAAGATTATTTCGGCGGGAATATTTTAATAAAAATAAGATATTATATTGTTAAAAAAATAGTGAAAAAATATAAAGTAAGTATCAGTGAAGTGATACTAATATTTCATTCTGTGAATTAAATGAAATTAAAATAAAGAAATCGAGTGCTAAAAATTGTTTTTTTATAGGTTAGGTGTGGTAAAATCGGAAATAGGAAGAAAAAAAGAAAATTGTGAGTGATAATTATTAATATTAGTGCTATTCTAATTAGAATAAATATTTTTAATTAATTTCAGTGAATGTTTGTCTACTTGGAAAGGGAAAAAAACCACGGGGAAGACTCAAAGGAACCAAGTTGAGTGAATTTTTTTTATTTTCATTTTATTATTTTAGTTATTTATTTGTGGTTAGTTATTTCATTGTTTATTGATTGTGGCTTAATTTGTTGAATTCTTTTATTTTTTTGCTATAGTTTAGTATAGTAGGAAATTTAGAAGCTTTCCTCGCGAAATACCGTAGGAAAATATAATTTAATATCTCGAAATGCCTCGTCGTTGCTGTGTTGTTGGTTGCACCGCGAATTACGACAGTTATTTAAAAACTGCTCCCCTGGTGTCCACATTTTCCTTCCCTAAAGATGAAAATCTTAAAGCTTTATGGGTGAAAGCTATCCATAGGAAAGACTGGGCACCAACGAAATATTCTGTGGTATGTGCATTACATTTTCACGCGAACGATTTTGTCCAACCGATGGAGAGTCTCCCATCCAAACGTTTAATTAAAACCGCGATTCCGTCAATTTTTCCAAATCAACCATCTTACCACACTGTGCCTGAACCTACAACTCGCAAAGATCCTTCTTTACGAAGACAAGAAATTATTTCACGAGTTGAGGATATATCTAATAAAGCTTTAATAGCCGACTGCATCAAATCCTTTGACGATTTCAAAGAAAACTTTAATCGGGAGTTAAATTTAGCGAAATGGTACAAATTTCAAGAGGAGACACAGATTACTTTTTTCTTACTCGAGTCTAATGCGGAAAATGGTTGCCAATTTTCGGTTAAAATCATTGTTAACCAATTTTTAGTAGTTAAAGTTTTTGTAAAAAATTTAGAAATTCCCGCGAAAGATTTATCTTGGATTTTGCCAGGTAATTTAAAACTGGGGCTTTGGTCTCAAATCGTTAATTTGTTATCGCGTTACCTCCATAACACCAGCCCTTTTACTCCTAATCGGGAATATTATCTTCAGAAAGCTTGTCACTTTTTAAGAAAAGCTAACGAGTGTGAAGATGATTTCCAACATCAAGGAAAAGTAGACATACTATGCAACCAAGTAGAATTACTTTTAAAAAAACATCCAAAATATGTTCCATCTTCGGTTATTATGGCATTCGTCATATATAGCCAATCTGCCTCCGCATACCTACGAGCTTCTTAGGAAATTCCTAACTCTACCCTGTAGAAGATATTTGCAATCTATTTCCTCCAAGATGCATTTGTCTTCCGATTATAAAAACACCAGCAATGACAAGCGGTATTTCGAACATATCTCTGAAAATTTAAATGATCGGGAGAAATACGTCGCGCTTTTACTGGATGAAATTTATTTGGGTAAACGCGGTATAGAATACAAGGCCAATAATTTATTAGGAATGGCACAAAATAAGCCAAGTTCGGCAGCTAAGACTGTACTAGCATTCATGATCAAATCGATTTACGGTTCTTTCAAAGAAATTATTCGTCTCGTTCCAGTTGTCGGTCTGACTGGAGACGAAGCATGTTTATTGACCATCGACGTTATTAAATTCGTACAGCAATTAGGATTCCGCGTTTTGGTTATTATATCAGACAATAACCGAATGAACCAAGCTATGTTCAATAAATTACGCGAACATCGTGTAAACTTTTTCCCCAATCCTAATTTCCCCGGTGAAAATATATTTCTGCAATACGACACGGTACATTTGTTTAAAAATTTTCGCAACAATTGGATTAATTTGCAGAGTTACGGCAAAACATTTTTCTATCCCGATTTCTATACCGGTGAAGTCAAAAGCGCTTCTTTTGACCATTTCGAACAAATATATAATGAAGAACTTAACTTATTAGTTAAAAAAGCTTGCAAATTAAATTTTAAAACCATCCATCCGAATAGTTTAGAACGGCAAAATGTTCAATTAGTAGATAACATCTTCCACCGGACCACTATCGCCGCGCTAAAATCAAATGAAAATATGATCCAAACCGCGGAATTTTGTGAAATTATTAGAAATTGGTGGGACACAGTCAATGTTAAAAGCTCTACCGTTGGTAGAATTAAACGAAATGACTGGTCCAAACCTTTTGATAATATTTCAGATTGTAGGCTCGAATTTCTTTCTAAGTTTATATCTTGGTTAGAAAATTGGAAGAGCACGACAGACAATGGCAATCACGGTATTTTAAGCAGGGACACATTTGAAGCTGCCATCGCAACCACCCAAACTATATTGCATTTAATTAAATATTCCCTCACGACCTTAAATATTAAATATGTCTTATGCGGTAAATTACAAACTGATGATTTAGAAAGTCGGTTCGGTTTACATCGCTCTTTGTCGGGATGCACTTATAGAGTTTCATATGCGGAAATTGTAGAATCGGAAAAGAAAATTCGTGTTCATAACGTCTTCGTACATAATAAAAAAAATTTCACTAAACTTTCTCAAACCACGGGAGAGAAATCACTAAGCGAACCGGTCAACATCGCAGCATTCGATTCAATATTTAATTCAGATTACCTGGGAGAGACAGTTGTTGATGAATCTGCCCATTTTTATGCAGCAGGCTATGCGTCTCACGCAATTGCCAAAAGATTGTCATGTTCAATTTGCAAATCTTTGCTCATTAAGGAGAAAGGATCTTCTTCAAATGATGAATATTTCAACTCGTTGCAACGAGGAGGTTTATCAGTCCCAACTCCCGAAGTGAAATTTTTACTTTTTCACATGAGCAGTATACTTCAGTATATCCTAAAAATCGATAATTTAAAACGGGTTTTTTATGACGCAAGCAATCATAAAAATATATTATGTTGTCTTACATTGCAAAGTATCTCCGGTGGAAGTTTTGATGTAGATTTAGATATTGAATGCCAATGCGGTCTTAGATCAAAAGATTTATATATTGAAGTTTGTTTCCGCTTAGCTAATATCCTGCTGAACAATTTCACTAAAAATTTACGGAACATTAATACTTGCGACAAATCTAATGTAGATTTTAATAAGGAAAACAATAGGAAGCTTCTGAATTTTCAATCTTAAATGCAATTATGTTTAAAGGCTGTGAATAAGTCATTTTGTTATTTATTTTGTTGTTATTATTGATCTTTTTATAATATACATATTTATTTATACTACATAGTGCATGTTTATTTATATATTTTTACTAAAAAAATTATTTATTTTAATTTTTCAAAGGCTGTGAAAAAATGCCATTTTGTTTTTTTATATTGGAAATATTTAATTATTTGTTATTGTTTGTTATTATTTCACACTGTGATATTTTGTGTTAATGTAAATAAAAAGATGTTTTAATACGAATGCACTATCGAAAATTCACTAGTTGTATAGTTTCTTAATTACTTTTAGTTCATGATATTTAACTAGTGAGTTTTCGATAGTTGCTTTTTTTCGCCCTACAGAGTTGAAAACGGAAAAGCGGAGCAGGCTCTTGACACCCGGATAGTAAAAGAGGACAATCCAAACTTATAGGAGTATTTGCTTAATAAATTGTTGTATTACTTATATATGATCTTTTGTATCTTTTATATATGATGTTTTACTTTACTTAGTTTTACTTTATATGATGTTTTACTTTACTCAATCTGAAAATATAAATAAATAAAACTTTAAATGTTCTTTCATATATGATTTCTTCAGTTTTTGTACAAATTTTTTGTTTATAAATAAGCTTCTTATTCTAAAAATATCAATAAATAAAACTTCAAATGCAATTGTTGACTTTATCTTCCAGTAGATTGACTGTTTTTCGCATTAGTAGCCTCTATCTGAAGTAGGTATGTATTTTGAAAACTCTATAATTTTCTCTGGAACTGCATCAATTTGGGCTCCTTTTAGAAAACATAAGTACCTATTTAATTTTAATTTGTTATAGATTTTACTACTTGTCGCAAGACTACAGTACACAGCCAAAAGAGTCTAAGTGCAAAATATGTGTTTCGAGAAAATCGCCTTCAAAGATTTTTTTAGATACAGAATTGTGCACAAAACCACTTTTGCCGGTCCGATAACTCAGCAACCACAGCTCAGTTTGAGACAAGAATTATAACAATGATTAAGAATAAAATACTGAATATAAAAATGCAATAAACTCAAAAACGTCAAAAATGCACTTAAGCACTTCTGGCTGTATACTGTAGAAGATACATAGCTCAAAAACTACTTTTATTGACTCTTGGAATTCATATTCGAATACATCTACCATTCTCCAATCAAATTCCAATTATTGCATTGATCCATTTATACTAGAACTACTAGATCCAGTTATAGTATTAGGAGCTCTAATATGGGGAAAATTCGTCTTTCCTTTCATATGAATCACATTTTTTCTTGATTGGAAAAATTGATTCTCTAGGTCGATGATGATGAAGGCTTATTAATCTGTAGGAAATCTGTAGGTGCCGGCATAGATTAATCTCTATCCAATTATTAATTGTTCTATTTTCTACATTAAGCCCGTCACCGTCTTGGATATATCCAAATGTAGATATAAATATCGTCGACATTTCGTATTCACCGACTGCCGATTTTAGATACACGGATAAAGTTAATACCATTACGACCCGATAATAAGTTAATCCTCAGAATTCTAATCTCTGAGGTTTCGAATTTTTAAAATTGAACAAACAATTCAAAAAATAAAAACGAAATATCCATGAAATACGAAATATCTGCGCGGTTATATCCAGGCGGGTGAATACGGACCTAAATCTGTAACAATACAACAAACAAAACTCTTTCATTATTCCCAAAACACTTTCACTATTTTTATTTATTGTATTATGTTATTCAGTTCACTATTTAACTCAAAACTGAATAAAAAACTAAAAAGTCAATAATAACCTCAATCTCATAAATACAATCTGACAGCAGCAAACAAAAACAAGACCCGGACCACGAAACGTTTCAATGTGTGTGCGCTAGTAAAATGAGCATGGCTTCTAATATAGAAGGTTGTGATAAAACCCACTAAATAACATGATTTACCGACATATCATGCAACATAACATTAAAGCGCATCACAATTAACATATACCTATTATGCTCTAAAACACATTTCAGTTGACATATAATAGTCAAATTAATGCATGCAAAAATGTAAACAACATAACCTACCTTTGTAAAAGTTTCATCCTGCGCCTAAGAAAATCACAAAACAACACATTATTCACAAGTAAAAACAATACTACAGCCACTAAAACGTCAAGTGAACTGAACTGTGCGAATCAGGTGTAAATACGCGAAATAAACCGCGACGCCGCGAACAACTTGCGACAGCGCGGAAATGTCAAACTTTACGCACATACATACATACTATGATACATCACATTGATGTAGAATTTAATGCGCTTTTGATTGGTGGTGCCAGAAAGGCAAAATTTTACAGGAATAAAAAGATATTTGAATAAATATGTTTTTACATAAGATTATGTAAGAGGGAAAGAGAAGTGCAAGGAGCAGGAAGTAAAAGGGATGGAAATAGTTACGTAAAATGGAAGAAATAAATTGTTCGTCGCCATTTTTATGAGAAAAAATTAAAATACAAAAAACATGAATGTCACTTGCAAATAAATATGAAATTATGTCTGAAAAATCATGCATGAATTTTTACAGTCTAATTATGCTGTCAAGGGACGCTTATCCCCTGAAATATTAATAATTGAAAAATGTTCATATGCCGACAGTGCAGTTCGGCTACTTCCGTTTTTTCGAGCCTATATAAACAGAGCATCTCCAAAGGCTCGCTCTCTCTTCTTTTGACAACTTTCGAGGAACTTTCGACGGAAGATCATGGTATGCTTAAGGCTAGTGTGATCTCAGGTGTTAGTTCAGCGGATAAATAATTTGGGTAAGTATATACTGCAAACAGTAGAGAGTCAAAATATGCCTGAAGGTTAAATTTGGTTCTATATGCGTTTGCTCCAAAATATTAAAAATAAAACAAAACAAAAAAAAACCAAACAGTAGAGAGCCATAATATGCCTGACGGTTAAATATGGTTCAAAGTGGGAATCTTCGCCGCAGCTAGCACCAGGACTTCACACGACGGCTATTTTTTTATATATATTTTTGTTTGAATGAATTTATTATTTTTAAAGAATAAAGCAAAACAAGTTTGAAATATTAACCGATTGTTATTATTTTTCTTTGCTACCCAACTCCTCAAATTTGTATTTCAGAGGTACACCAATTTGGGCTTGGGTATTAATCGTTCAGCTGATATTCTATATCACATAGGCGATTAAACAATATGTTCCATTTTTTTAAATTCGAGGTTAATCATCGGAAATCTTTTATACTACGTGCACAACAGATACCTAGCCAATTTTATTCAGAATATGTCTTGTGCGCGTAGATTTTGACGTTTCTCAGATAATTAGCACCCTGAACTTGCCCTATGGCGAACATAGCTTCAGACGAAGATATCCAACATTTTAAAACGATACTACTGATTTGATCCTAAAAATGATAGCTACTGCTTCCCGTTTTCGTGTTTCGTCGTTTCCGGTCATATCGCCCGCACGGCACTGGTTAACAATCCACTGTAACGCTTCTTTATAAACGATGTTAGATGTTTCACTTGTTAGTATTCCAATGTTTGTGGCATTACTGAGTTGAGTCGATTTAGTTGAGTTGATATTTTCGAAATCGTCATAAATGTCGTTCATCAAAATTTCCTCGTCTATTACGAACTTTCAAACAACATCCAGCAGCTCACTGTCGTCATTCTCATTAATCTCAGAACATTTTCTATTGTATATCCTATGTTGAGGAAAATAGCACTGAATTCCGATTGCGTTCTCATCTTTTGCTTTAAATGACGTTTTCCAATATGTCCCTAAATAAGCGATCATTTCAGACACGCATCAATATCATCGGCCCACATATTTGTCCAGACAGCCGGACACATTTTCCCGGAATCTATGCCAATAAAACAGTTTCTCCCCAAAATAATTGGTTTTTACATCTTAAATCTCGCGGTGTTCTGTTAATAGATACTTTATTTGCCATCATGCATTCCCAGAGAGCCATCATGCCCGTCTTGTAAAACTTTAGATTTTTTCCACGCAGGTTTTTAGATTTGTTCCACGCAGGATTTTCCATATGATCTTCTTCGATCGGTATCTTAAGCATAGAATGAGCTGTTCTTCTTGATGTGAGTAAAGTTGCTAAAATCTCTGCTACTGTTCTGATCTCATATTGGCCAACTAACCTTCGAAATGTTAAAAAGCGTGGGACTTTTCCTATATTCTTATCTTATTATTACTGCAACTTTTCGCTAGCGCCCCATATGTTATATATACTGGCTTTAGCAAAAAAGGTCTCATTCAACATAACGTCGTTGCAAATTTAAAATGTCCTATGTGACATTTTCTTCAAAAATGAGTTTTACAGATATTTGAAAAGCAATTTTGAATACGCATACTTAGCAAAAACTCCCATGTGAATATCTTATTATATCGAAACAGCACGTATCATTTTTAAAACCTCTAAAGTGTCAGCCTACATTTAATTGTAAATCAAAATGACCTATGTGTCTGATGTACACATGAGAGTTTTTAGTAACAGTTTTATTTCATAACATTGCAAATTAAAATATCCTATGTGATCGTTCTCTCACTATAACCATAGAATAAATTATAATAGATGGGAAAAGTAGAACAAGAAAAATGTTCTATGAAATAAATCAGACGATTTAAATCTAATTGAGCGATTGAATGTGTTAGTGAAAGAAATTCCAATTGCGAGGGGATTTAACAAAGAGTTAATATTTCAATATCTTTTTCCTCAAAAATTGGGTCACTTAGTAAGAAAAGCAATAAAACCCCGAAAGACCTCAGATTTCAGGCCAAATTCGCTTCAGTGTAGCTGCAACTTGTCGCGCGTAAACACTTTCTTAGCGTTATTTGTGTAGTAATTATGTCAGAAAAATATAAAACTACTGGCCGGGGTCATCGAATGATAAATTTAGTGCTTCAATCTGAGTTTGCTGACGATAATGCCGACCGTGCCGCCTCTGTCGCCGCCGCCGCATCGGTGAAATCTCCTCCACATCTTGAGGATTCATTAATTACGCCAGATGATTTAGGATTTAATGTTGAATCGATATCTCCGATGTCGGAGACGCCGTCACTGTTGCTGTCACCAACAACTACTACGGATATTATGCCAATCTTGTGCAGTAGTGATTACGAAGAGGAGCTGTTGATGATATCTACTCGGGCTATCGAACATTCCAATTTAGAAGGTAATAATGAGGTAGTCAGTAGTGCAGCAAATGAAAATCTGAACAATATTTCCGTATCATCACAATCAGTACGTCCTGCCAAGCTACCATCTCCAGATTTGGATACCATTCTCTCATTTGGGAGCGATGATAGTGTGCAAGACCCACACTGGGTTCCACCCTCAAAAAAAAGACAACGGCAGTTGTCTTTATCTGACAGTGAAGATGAAGTCCCATTGTTGTCGTTAAGAACGAGTGAGCCACACTCTTCAGAAAATATACTACCGACAGACGAGGAAATTGAACACCGTTTCAGGCCTAAGGAAAACGTTGTGCAATTAAATAGAAAAGCTAGAGTTTTAGGTAAGTCCTACCTGGGATTTAAGAAGAGTGATGATGGGAAATATAAACCCTGTGTTGGAAAACCAAAAAGAGAAATAAAACCTCGATGTTCTCACACAAAATTGAACACCGATTCAAAACATAAAAACTCATTCTTGTGTGCATCCATTACGGAAGAAGATCGTAAAGCTATTCATTCATATTTCTGGGACCTTAGAACATGGGCCGAAAAGAAAACGTTCGTGAGGAGTGCTGCTGTTCGTAGATTAATTAGACGTCGTCGCCGCAAAGATCAGCCTTCAGTGAAAAAAGGAAGTGGCCATGATATTTTTTTGAACACTTGCGATGAAAAATGCACTAAGGTTCGGGTATGTAGACTGTTTTTTTTAAATACGCTATCTTTAGGTGAAGACAGTTTTAAGCGCTGGACAAAAGCATCTGACACGGTTAATGAAGATCTTCGTTTTGATGATTCACCCACACTGGACATCGAGAATACACCGAGTGCAGCACTGGTACCAAAGTATACACACGTAACACAAAAAGTAAAAATTTGGATAGACTTGATTCCTAAAGTACCGAGTCATTATTGCCGAGCAAGTTCCAGCAAGCTGTATGTTGAGTCGACATTTAGGTCTGAAAAACACATGCATGACGTTTTCGTGGAATGGTGTAGAGAACACAGTTACCAAGCAGCAAGCAGGCCGACTTTCCTAAGAGTTCTGAAACAGGAGAATATAGCAATTCACCATCCACGCAAAGACCAGTGTGATACTTGTTGTAGTTTTAAAGCGGGTAATATTTCGCAAAAGGAGTATGACGACCACATAATTAAAAAGAATGAAGCGCGCCAAGCTAAAAAGGATGCCATAGAATCGGCGAACGAAAAGGTGGTAGTAATCACAGTGGATGTGCAGAGTGTCCTACTTGCACCTAAGCTTTTGGCCAGCTCTTTATATTATAAACTTAAGTTACAATGCCATAACTTTACTGTCTATGACTGCAACAAGAGAAAAGTAACTATTTACTTTTGGCATGAAGCTGATGGGGGCGTATCCGCAAATGAGTTTACTTCTTGCTTAATCGATTATATAGCAAACCTAGCGCCAGAAACTGAACAAGTCACTGTAATTTCTGATGGGTGTGGCCATCAAAATCGAAACCGGATTTTGTCCAGTGCTTTAAGTGATCTCTCGCAAAGAATGAATCTTAGTGTTGAGCAGTTGTACTTGGAAAAAGGCCATACCATGATGGAAGTTGATAGTGTCCATTCAACAATTGAGCAGTACATTAAACCCCCTATTTATGCACCGAGTGACTATGTAGCTCGAATGCAGCAAGCTCGGCCAAGAAGTCCTTACGATGTAAAATCAATCCACTACGACTTCTTTCTTAATTATGAAGAACTAGAATCCAACTTCAAGTCTATTAGACCAGGTAAGAAAAAAGGTGATCCAGTTGTGGTCGATATACGAGGACTGAAATACTTGCCAGATGGGTCTGTTTTATGTAAATTGCGACATCCTGACGAATGGACCATCTTACCACAACGAAGAGCTAGTCGTGGAATTTCACTACCAAAGCAACTATATCAACAGCCCCTTAAAATCACAGAAAGCAAATACAAACATTTGCAAGAGTTAAAAAGTGTGATTGATAAAGATTATCATCCGTTTTATGACTCGATCTCGTTTAACCCAGGAACATAACAACAAAATATTTAATTATTGTTTGGTTTAGTACCTATAATGTACAAGATTTTGTCACGCTGCGAAAATAGTATATTGTTTTGCTTATCTGATTTAATAAACACGAAATAATAATGATAGTACCTGGTTTCATTTCAACTATAATGTTTTAATATTCTCAAAAAACCACTTATGTGACAAAAAGTTGCAATTTTAAATCACCCATGTGTACAAAAATAATTAAAATCATATAATTAGTCCATTTTTACTAATGATATTAAATTATTTCTATTTCAATACATTGGAATCACTTAGTTTTTATTTATAACCAAGGGAATAAAAATATTTTCTAAGATTTTTTTGTAGCAGGAAGTTTATTTCGTTTTTCTCGAAAAGTTACTTTTTACACATAGGAGATTTGAAATTTGCAACGACGATAAGCTTTTACTTTTTAGTGCATTTTTAAACAAAAGCATATTTTTAATTATTTAAACTATATTTTTAGTTTTCTACCTTTTAGTTTATTATATGTCTTCGGTTATTTTGTGGTGACCGATATTTTAAATGAGGTCACCCTGCTAACTGTATTCTACTCATCATACACTTTTATTTGGTATCCATACTAAGAGCGTTGTAAAAAAAGTTAGTCCGCCATTTTGTGTTGTCTACCATTTTGAACTTGGATTTACGCCACCCAGCTAATAGTATTCAACTTGTCATATCGTTTCATTTAATACCCATACCGATCGTGATGTAAATAAATTAGTTGGGATGTGAGTTTGACCCCTTCGGTCCACACGACCCCTTCGGTCCAACTTCCCAGTATAGTGAACGAAGATGGAATAAATTGACTTCTTACAAAATAGTTATACATTTAGCACCAGTGGAAAATTGGCTAGTATCAGAATTGATGACAAAGCAATCCCGAGAGAATCTAGCTCAAATAGCTATAATAGTAGTAAGTCCACAAGATTTTTCTGGAAAATTTGTTTTTCCTGAACGTTAGCAAACAAACATGTCCTCCGTATTTCGTTCGCTGCACTAAAACGGGTGTTCAAATTCGTATTGAGTGTGCTGAAGCGCTGTTGACAAACTGGGAAGCGAATGACTTCATTTGGAAATTCCTAAGCTTTCCGGAGATATTAGCAAAACTGTAACTGTTAAGTACTTGTCAGACTTGACCAAAAAGAACATATTTTGCGGTAACTACTGGAAATCTCGAGATAAACGGCAATTTCCTGAAACTGTATCACGCGTAGAAAACAATTCCCCGTCAAAAAGTGTTAATCCAAGGTTTGAAAAATTCGCGCTGTATGTAAAGCATAACGAAATTCTTGGGCGATTTTGAAAGGTTTTCGGATTTTGACAAAAGATTATTTAAAGCCTAGTATGGAGTTCGAACGGAATTCCGTTCCCCATATAAAATACATGTAAAAAGATGCACGGAATTCCGTTCACCCGATTTTTCCTTGTACTTTTTGTTTTGTGAGTACGGACTTCGAACGGAATTTTGTTGGTAATATATCACTTGTGAAACTTTGGGGGGCGAACGGCTAACAACGATCTCGGAAAGTGGTGACACCCGATTTGTCACTTCTATTAAAATCCGAAGAGATTCACTGCAATCAAACACCAAGCAGACCTGTTAGCAAGTCCTAATCCCACCTCCCCGCGGTGCCCCCTGGGGTACTTCTTCGGAAGGAGCTAACGGGAGAGGGGCGAATGGCGAGCTCTCTGCGCCACAAAACAGAGCTTTTAAGTCGGTTGGGCTGAGGGTTAGCAACCCGCTCCCATAAAAAACACTATTGCTACGAATCGGCAAACAGTGCCTCGGAACCGGATGGACAACACGACGACGACCTTTGCTTTTCGAACAAGGACACGAATCGGATCATGGAATGTGAGAACAATGCTTGCTGAGGGAAGGCTGGATGAAGTCCTCAACGAGATGAATCGATATAAAATCAAGATCATGGGACTGAGTGAGACCAGATGGCCCGATGCGGGGGAACATATCTGCCCAAATGGCGAGTCCTTCTTATATTCTGGGAGAAATGAAACTGAAAGCCGTAGGAGTGGTGTTGGCGTAATACTCACCAAAGAAGCCAGGGCTAGCCTCATTAGCTGGTCACCAGTTTCTGAGAGGATTATTACCGTGCGCCTACGTACCAGGCTAAGAAGTACTACGGTAGTTCAATGCTATGCTCCAACCGAAGACGCAGAAGATGACATCAAAGACGAGTTCTACATGCGACTGAATGAGGTTTTTCGCTCTATTCCAAGGGGAGACATCATTGTATTAATGGGTGACTTAAATGCACAAATCGGTCACGACAACACCGGTCTTAAACAAACAATTGGAAAACAAGGCCTAAGCCAAGTTACCAATAACAATGGTGAGCTTTTCGTTGACTTTTGTTCTTCCCATCAACTTATGGTAGGTGGAACTTACTTTTGTCACAAGAAGATACATAAAGAGACCTGGGTATCGCCCGATGGTAGAACGAGAAATCAGATAGATCATGTGGCCGTCAGCCGCAGATGGAGAACCATTCTGGAAGATGTCAGGAGCTTCAGGGGAGCGGACACTGGAAGCGACCACCATTTGGTAGTAGCAACTATTCGCCTTAGAATCGCTGCAATCAGAAACTTTCAACGTGAATCTATAAACCGTAGACGGTTTAACGTTGACCTCTTGCGGGAGAGCGCTAAAAAGCGAGAATTTGCTGGAAACCTGCAGCAAATATTAAACCAGCAAACCGTTTCTGACGACACAAATATTGAAGACCTGTGGAGTACAACAAAGGGCGCTATATTGACGGCTGCGGAAACGAGCATCGGTTATGTCCAGAGAAACATGCAACATTGGATCTCGGACAGCACCTGGCAAAAAATAGAACGCAGGAGGGCCCTCAAAAATAACATAAACTCTACAAGCGACCCGGATAGACGTCACCAACTTGAACGGGAGTAATCTCAAATACACCGAGAGGTAAAGAGAAGTGTCCGTCGTGATAAAAGGCAGCAGATAAACGAGCTCGCAGAAAAAGCGGAAAACGCGGCAAACACAGGCAACAGTAAAGTGCTCTACCAAATTACTAAACAGCTCTCGGGAAAGCACTCTACTAAAAAGCATGCCGTTAAGAGTGCGGATGGAAGGCTGCTGTGCAGCGACGAGGAGCAGCTCCAAAGATGGAGAGATTATTTCTTCGCCGCCCTGAATGGCTTACTCACACAGGAACCTCAGGAAAACAGCAACAATGCACAGCCGATAAGAATCAACACCCGGGCCCCATCCAAGACGGAAATAGTAACCGCAATTCATGCGATGGCCAATGGTAAAGCAGCTGGAAAAGATGGCATCCCGCCAGAATTGTTGAAAGCCGACTCAAGCCTCATAGCAGATGCGCTTCAGCCAATCCTCGAATTAGCATGGAACACCTGTACCTTTCCGGAGGATTGGACGGAAGGTATCATAGTCAAAATACCCAAAAAGGGGGATCTAACAATATGCGACAACTGGAGAGGCATCTGTCTATTATCTACTGTGGGTAAAATCTTGTCCCACACTATACTATCAAGAATAAGAGAGGTAGTAGATCAAACGCTTAGAAGGCAGCAGGCCGGATTCAGGAAGGGCCGTTCCTGTATAGATCACATCAACACCTTAAGAATAATAGTGGAACAGTCTACTGAATTCCGATCCCCCCTTTACCTTGCTTTCGTAGATTATGAGAAAGCGTTCGACTCGGTTAATAGGAGCTTTATATGGCAGGCATTACGGCGACGTGGACTGCCGGATAAGATAATAGAATTGATAAAAGCCCTATACAACAATTCCAAATGCAGAGTTCTCCATAACGGAAAATTATCCGACAGCTTTGAGGTGAGTTCAGGAGTACGACAAGGATGCTTACTATCCCCATTACTATTTCTTACAGTAATAAATGACATTCTTGTTGGCGCTCTAGATAGTAGAACAGGCGGCATACAGTGGGGTTTGCTAGATCGCCTTAAGGACCTCGACTATGCAGATGATATCTGTTTGCTGGCCCACAGACATCAGGAGCTAAAAAACATGTTAAACAATTTGGCAACAGAAAGTAGTCTAGCAGGCTTAAGGCTGAATCCGAATAAAACCAAAGAAATGCGGATAAATGCAAACACACTTGAACGAACTGCGCTGAATAACCGTGACGTGGAACTGGTAGATAAATTCTGCTACCTCGGTAGTATTATTACCGAAAATGGTGGTGCAGAAGAAGACGTCAGTTCCAGAATAAATAAAGCACGAAGCGCATATGCATGCTTGTTCCGCATATGGAGATCAACGGAGATCTCAACCAACACCAAATTGCGGCTGTTCAACTCCAACGTTAAGGCAGTTCTTTTATACGGTTGCGAAACATGGAAAGTCACCCAATTCATCACAGGGCGCCTACAAGTCTTCATAAACAGATGCCTACGTCGTATCCTAAAAATCCGCTGGCAAGATATAATTTCAAATGAAGAGCTATGGCGCCGTGCCGGCCAAGAAAGGATAGACGACCAAATCAGGCGAAGGAAATGGAATTGGGTTGGCCACACCTTGCGACGCGATAACGAAAATCTAGCCAAACAGGCCCTTGACTGGAACCCGCAAGGATCCCGTCGAGTTGGAAGACCTAGAACAACGTGGAGGAGAACCCTACTAGCAGAGGCCGCAACTACTGGGAGATCCTGGTCAGAGCTAAGAGCTGTCGCGCAAAACAGAGTCCGCTGGAGGGCAACTGTTTCCGCCCTATGTCCCACCAGGGATTAAGGGGCACATAGTATAGAAACTTTCTAACAGATGGCTCTGCAGGGGAATTGGAGACTTTTTTCCGTTCACGTTAGAACGGAATAAATAGCTAGACAATTATTCCGTGTTGCTGCTGTTGGTAATTTCGACAGAACGAAAAAAACAGCTGTTGCGGCCAAATGCGTGGTGTTATATGTGATTTTTATCAGTCAACTGTTAACTTTTTCTCACCTTTTGACTTTTTCTTCACAGTACTCTACACGGAATTTTTCCGTGTAGAAATATATGCCAAAAATGCTGAACGGAATTCCGTTTGAACTCCATACTAGGCTTAAACAAAAAAGGCCCGACCGAATATTATGAAATTTTTTTCAGAGCATATCTTTGTTAATATTCTTTTTTCGGCACCTCAATGAAGTCGATATAGTTTTTAGTTCGCGCGGTATCGTGCAGGTACAAAAATCATAAACGTCATTTAAACAAAAAAACAGCTCGACCGAATTTTATGAAAATCTTTTCAGATCATATTTCGGTTAATACGCTTCGAACGACACCTCAACGGAGTCGATATCTTTTTTGGTTCGCGCGATATCGTGCAGGAAAAAATGACCACATACGTACGTACACACACACACACATACTTCCTCCCAATTTTTTGCTTAAAATGCTCCTGGGACCTTTAAAGATGAAAATACGTCGAAATTTTCGAATTCGATTTTCGGACCGATTACAATAACTTCCTATACTGGGAAGTTAAAAAGTAATCCGCCATCTGTGTTGACCACAATTTTGAATTTGGAATGACACCAAATAGGTAATTATATTATGCTTATCATTCCCTTTCATTTGATACCCATGTCGGCAGTCAGCGAGCACAACTGTGAAATTCGGCCGCCATCTTGAACCGGCCATCTTGATTTTTTTATAAAATGGTCAGATTGCATTTTCACTTGAACTGTAGATGTGTGCAAAATTTGAAGCTAATCGGTTATATGGAAGTGGGTCAAAAACAATTTTCAAGATTTGTCTACATACATACATACAGGGAGAGCTAATACATAGTTTTTTTTTTTTTTTTTTTTTTTTATGTGGTAGACTAGAGGCTTAGGGATAGCCCCTTTGTACTGTTCGACAATCTATTTTTTCATATAGAATGTCGAACAGCAGCTCTAGCCAGAAGATAGAGAGTAGGAAGAGAGAGACAGAGAAGTAGGAAGGAGCTGCCACAGCCTAGCCGCGATATTTTTTTTTTTTTTTTTTTTGTTTTTATTCCACCTACTTCCAACCATTTCGCGGGGCATTTGAGAAACAGCTCGCTGGAGTGTTATGCCTCCTGAAACGAGTTGAATCTCATCAGCCAACCGATGACATGCGCTTGGTGGAGCGGGGAAGGACTAGCGAAGACTATGACAGAAGGAATCAGGAATGTAAAGAGGGGAGAAGAAAGAAGGGAAGTTATGTAGGCGGAAAATTGGGAAAGGCAAGGACCGTGGCACCGCCGGGATTCGAACCCGGGACCTCTGGGGATAGTAGTCAGGCGCCTTACCTCTAGACCACCGAGGCCCCATGCATATAAATAGCCTAAAGCATGCCCGCCAAAATACTGAATCTTCCAGTGAAAGTCCCATCCCAATCGGATTAGCCGTTTCCGAGATTAGCCCGAGACAGACAGACATACAGACACACAGATATACAGAGAGACAAAAATTTTAAAAATGCGTGATTTCGTTTTAAAATCATGTAAATAACCATATAAAATTAAAAAAACACAATTATTTTGAAATCACAGACAGGCACTCCAAATATATTTATATTGATGAAATTAAACTGAAAATTATTTCACTTTGAACTTTTAATTAATTTAATGTCGAGTCGACTAAACAGTGTGACGTATCTAAATTTTAAGGCTAGGGTTGATCTGTTCGCTGTCCCATACCTTAGTTTCTATTTATCTTGACCCTAGACTTACCTGCATAAAAACACCAACACCTCGAAAACCGCGAAAACACACTCGCGACTTCGCGAATTCTGCCGCGGTGCAGGATACGTCAAACTTTATTGAAAATCATGTTGTGACATGTCAGTTTTATGTAAAATTTGACGACAAATTCAATGGTGATGCCAGAAAGACGCGATTATTTAGCATTAAAATTAGTGAATTACTCTATGAGTTAGAAAGAGAAAATAAAAACTGAGATTAAGAATGACTGCAAAAAAAATTTTTCGAAATTATCAACTACTAGGTACATTATAAAAGTAGAAAATCTATGTCAATATAAAAAATAAAAATAAAATGATAGTTAAAAAAGATAAAATTAGAGATTTAAAGCCCATGTTATGTATGTATCAGCAGTGTCGTGCAGCCAAATTAAGAATGAAAATAATGTCAACAAGGAATGGCAATGAAGTAGCAATAACGGCCACATTTTAGCTATAGAAACCCGGCTGCCACAGTCACCAGCCCACTCGTTTTCTGCGTAGCCACAACTTAGCGATTGTTTATATTTTTTCACATCAACAATGGGATAAATTTTCAAATGAATTAAGGAAAAGACTTCGTCTCCGGAAGGCAGCAATTATTTTAATATTAAAATAAGTATTAGGAAACACGAACAACAAAGTTAGTAATAGTACCCTCGCCCTCAGGGTGAAAGTGATTATTGTATAGCTATCCTTTGTATTTATATTTTTAAACGTAAACTTAAAGGTTAAGAGGGTTTTGGTTTAAGGTTTGATTGGATTAATAATTTTTGTGTAATCATTTGAAAATAAGTCGAATATACTTGGAAGTATATACGCTTTCCTTCATTTCATTTATACAGATAACTTACCCTTAACCTATTTTTCTGTATTAACACCCCTACTTCCTACGATCCCGATTGCCCAGAAAATTATTTAATTCAGACAACGCAAAAAATTGTTATAACCAAAATAAAGATAGTAATATTCATAATGGACGAGAAGAAAGTGGTTATAACAGCACAAATTCGGCTATGCCTATTACTGAGTTTCCATGAGAGTTCAACCAGAGTTGAACCCGAGTTGAACTCCATGGAAACAGTCGCAGTCAAGAGTTTTCGTTAAAGATTTTCAACTCTGCTCAACTCAACGAAAATAGGTAGATTGAACAGAGTTCACGCACACAATTACAAACGGGATTGTCAAATGTTAAAAAAGTCAAAATGTCGCACCTGTTTATAACATTTCTGTTATACAACGAACACAATAAATTAATTTTATGGTCCATGATCACTATTTTATAATAACAAAAATATTACGTCAAATTTAAAACAGCTGCTTGCTTAATACAAGTAGACATTCAGCTGTCTGTACACAGGCAGAAAAGTCAGCCATGGAAACGCATAGAGTTGAGTCGTTGAGTTGAAGTGTCATTTCAACTCAACCTCAACTCAACTCTACTCCCATGGAAACTCGGTATTAGATTACGCTTGATTGATTGAAAATAGTGAATTGTTTAATAGGTATCGAAAAGCTTTTATTTTGTTCATATTTTGCAATTGTCTTTTGCTTACCAACGGCGAGCGTGGCTTTACCAAATTTAGTCCCCCAACTAAATTCTAACCACTTCCAAAGCTGCTTGTCCTTCGTATCGAAAAAGAGCCGGTCCATTGAGTGCTCGCACATTTTCTTTGTTCTATAAAATTTATGAAAACTCCAGTAATGCTCTCTCGGGAGCGTATTTAACAGTGCTCAATATAAGCTCCCCTGAGCAGCGCTCCCAATTTTTCCCACTGAGATCTGGTCTGATCTAAGTTGTGTGTGTAAAACTTTGGAAACAATTAAATTCGTTAGATTAAAAACCGTACAAACTGGGATTTTAAGCGAAAATTATAAATTAAATTAAAGCTCTCAGGTGTACAGATATACAGGCATTTGCCTTAGGCTTAGTATAAGACTATTTACCAAGTTGTATATGTACTTAATTAGAAAATCCACTGCATTTGTTGTTTAAAAATATATGAAGTACGGGAATGAGAAACGGTTGATATAGGCTTAACCATTAAGCAAAATCTGCTTTCTGCGCTAAAAAATTCTAAAAAAGCTGCGGACATCTCGAAGTAATGTCTACTTTCATTCATTTTACATGAGCTTATAGTCAGATATCTCCACTCTTAGATTTTAGAAATCCAGTGTCCGTTCTTTCTAAAGCAGCACAGAAATACCAGCTCTCTTGAGGTCAGCCAACAGGGTGCTGAAAATTTTATATTTGAAAAGCCTTTCATGAAATATGAGCATCTGTGCCTATCACGTTCAGTATAAAAGTCTAGTCATAAACCAAGAATAAAAACATTTCTCTTTTACTGGATTTTAAAACTTTTTTGCATAACATATGTGTGTGGTGGCTGAGTTAAATAACCATATTGTAAAACGTGGAAAGGTTCTAAAGATGTGTATATAAGTAAAAAAGTGGCATATGATATGGCTGCAATTTTTCTGCTTTCATCAAATAAGCTACAATTCCTTAATAAACAGTGTAGGGAACCAATAAAAATTTTATCAGTAGAAAATTTGCAACCTTGCAGGCTCGTAAAAAGTTTATGATAGGATATTTAGGTCGTGCTGGTCCTCAAATTTGCCCCATTCAACTGGTCGCTTCTTAAATAATGTCAACGATGTGCAAAACCGTAGGCACTTATATTAAATTTCCTGATCAATAATTTTCATCATGGAGATTTCACATAAGTCTAGACATTTCCGCGGCTATTATCGGAAGCAAGGCATTAATTTTTTGTATATATTTTGTGAATATTTAATGTACGACAGTACTCATCTAGATTGCCATTAAGGACGTGTGATATGATGTGTATCTCGCAGCGACTGGTTTTATAACTGTGTTTTATGTCCTTGCTAAGGCATTTTTCCAGTTCAAGTTTATGAGCGACATTGTGCGACTGCGCCACTTCCCCAACTTCCAGGACATGACCTCAAAATACTTGGAAGGGTATTCGTTAAGTTTTAAGCATATTTCTAAACTTACCTTACGACCATGCTTAGCTAAGCTTTGTAAGCCTGCTGGGGCTATGTGTATGCGGGGCGAGATAATTTTCAGGTAGGATTCATATAAACTGAATTAAAAATTTGTGGAATAAAAAAAAGTTCTGAATGACCGATGAAAATTTTAAAGAGCACTTTAATATAATTAGCTTAATATTTTTACAGCTCATTAAATGAAATCTTTTTTTGCCTTTGATAACTTTTTGGGAGAAAAACAAGCTCTGCCCATTGTTTTCTCAATGGGTAAATAATGGCGGTACTTTTCATATTGAGAGGTCTGCTATACTTTATGTTTTTGATATTACATGGTGTTAAATTACAATCCCTTAGCTTGTAGGAAATCTCAGGTGTGCTTTCCATGTGGGATTTCTAGAGTATGGCATACTTTGAGTTATTACGGTAGATTTACCTCAGCATGTAGCCGATGGTCTACAATTACTCCCAATTTTTTATCGAAATGTTGGGAGCTTTCATAAAATTTAATCTTACTAGGAGAGATTCAGGAAAAGTAATACGTGGGAAACCCATAGAAATGCTTTAAGTTTATAAGCTGCTATAAATTTAATCCACATTTAGTTAGGTGATAAATTTAATGCTTCGTTTAGAAATTTCTGAGAATTTAAGTGCGCCTATTTTTCAAGTTTTTAATATCTACTCAAACAAGCACATATTTTACTTAATTAATTTTACTAAATTATGCTTTTTATATATACACAGCTACATGATATCACAGCCGATGTAAAACTTCAAAGGCAAGTTATCATTTCAATATTTCTATGGCCACATTCAAAGAGAATGCTCCTGCTAATATATGTGTGTGTATGCCTACGTTCCTACTGAAACCTATTCATAATGTAAGGGTTATGCTAAGTTGATATTCGAGTGTCAGGCAACCGTATAATGTTTGTTCTTAGAATATATTTGATATCCTTCTCGCCTGCCGGGCTAGAATCGCCAAGCGGTTTACATATACATTATGTAGGGGCGGGGTATTCTTAAAGCAAAGATGTTGATAAATACCATAAGTTTAGTATGTATATCAGAAAAGGCCAGTTCCAATATTTGACCATGAAATTATTAAATAAATATGTTATAAATATTTAGGGCAAATTCATATAAAAAATGTTGGTTTGAGCCATAAATATTATAACTTCGATTACAGGTAATGAGCTGGTTTTATTTTAAGAATTGCGTGCTTATACTTCCATACCATTTTAATGGTCCGAACGTAATTATTTCCCAGTCTTTTAAATTAATAGTTCAAATGCCAAATTTACAATAGTTTGGCCTTTATAATGGGGGACACATACAAACCCCTATGTCGTTCCTGAGGTAACTATAAACTGGGTACGACAACGATAATAAAAAATTTAAAAACTTAAATTTTTTGAAAACGTTAAAGATTGATGTAGCCCAGCTTTCAGAGCCAAATTTAGACTGAAAGCACAAAAGATGATATCGTCGAAAATTGGGTCATAGGTACTTTTTTGGGTATAGACGACGATAAGAAAATTATACCTGCTCTCAAACCACTTGCGCAGCGTAGGCCTTTCGGCAATCATTTTCCCGTATATGGAGCGGTTTATTTATTTATTGCCAAACAACCTAGTAGGAATTCTAGGAAGGCCTTACCGATGGAGCACTGAAATAAGTACTCATATGAAAAAGGGGTACCCCTTATTTTCTTGGTGCTAGATGAGCCCTTACAAACCCCAATACAAGAGAAGGCAGATGGTAAGGTGTAGTCCAGAATTATACCCAAAGAAATGAGAATCTGCGCGATGACTCAAGGGAGCTTTCCTGGAGTTTTCATAAATTTTATAGAAAAAAAGAAAACGGGCAATTATATTCGTCGACATAAAATGCGACGTTAGCATACTCAATAGCGCGGCTCTCATTCGGTACGGAGGACAAGCAGCTTTGGAGAAGTGGAGAATTTAGTTGGGGGACTGCTTAGGTAAAGCCACTCTCGGGCTTGGAAAAAAAGGCATTTGTAAAAGATGAACAAAATAAAAGCATTTCGATACCGAATCACATATGTATCAACAGGCGCCCATGAATATTTCTTTTTGCAATGTTCCATTTGCTGCCTTACTATACCCCTTACAGATGAGCAGTTCTATAAGTACTCTAAGGTAAGTACTTTAGTAAGGCCTTACCTCCTATGACATCGTGTGTAAAAATAAGCACTTATGTAAGGGGTGTGCTAAGGCCTTCCCCTTACCAGTAAGTGCTGATTTATTATTATTATTTATCATATTAAGTAAAGGAACATTGCGAGTATTTAAATATTTAAATATTAAACTACGATCTAGTTCTATAGTATTAGTAAGAAATCAGGAGGACAACAGGGAAATTCGTTTTCTTTTATAGGAAATTTTGTTAATTGAGGGAGAGAAACTGGTCGCGTAGGTATTGAAGGTAATGGAGCACCTGTTAACGGGCTCGTTTCTAGAATATTCAGTGCGATGCGGATACTCTTTAAGCAGTTTGGAATGTCTTGTTTGTCGAGTATCGTTAAATTTGATTGTGTCCGACAGGAACTGCACCTTGAGGTTATTGTTCAGGACATCCAGGCTAAAACAAGATATAAGCAAATTCCGTCTAAGGGATAGAGGCAAGAGATCAAGGATTTTGAGCCTGTCCTTATAGTGAGGAAGGTTGTGAATATCCGAAGGATTATAGAGGTTCCTAAGGGCGAAAAGAAGGAACTTCTTTTGGACAGATTCCATTCGGTTTATACTAACTTGAAATATAGGGTCCCAGATTTGGCACGCATATTTAAGAATAGGACGAACTAAAGACCAAAACAAGGGATAACAGATAGGATAGCAATGCCCCTATACTTGTCCACCGCATGTTTATCACCTGACTTATAGATTGGTGTGAGGAAGGATTTCTTCCATACCGAAGGAAACTTACCGGCAGATAGGGACTTGTTAAAAATTAGGTAAAGGGGGAAAAGAATGAGTTGGGCGTGGTTCTGCAATAAACTTGCAGGTAGACAGTCCGGACCGTGATCTTTATTGACCTCCAGATCTATTAGACCTGTCATTATATCTTCGGGCGATAGAGATTCACTGTATCAAAAAATTGCACATACAGCAGTGATAATTTGAAATAGAGTCAGTGTACATATAGCGTCCTATAACACGAAAATGCGAATGTTTCTAAGAAATTTAAGTTAACAGTTATATTATTTTGCAATTTGTAAGAACTGACTCTAAGGAAAGAATAAATTAAATATAAGTTAACTTGTCTTCTTTTATTTTCAAAAACACTGACTCTATTGCAAATTATGACTGCTGTATGTGCAATTTGTTGATATAGTGTATATGTATCTATTGTCTATAAGGACCGCAGTTTCGGAATGCTCGCTTGGGACAGTGTGTGCAGTCCAAGAAATAGGGCAGAAGATTTCACTGAACCTGTCCGCAAACATTTCTTGGGGAGAGAGGAGTGTGTGACACCGTTTGCCATTGTTGCCGGGTAGCCTGATGTTTTTCGCTTTAGATTAAGAAATCAAAGATTTTTTTAGGATTACGTATGATATTTTTATTATAGGTTAAGGGCTAAAAGGTACGGGGGGTGTTGAAGAAGGTGGTGATGAACCCTGCGTTTGAACTCTTGGATGTTGTAGAAACTCGGAAATAGTGACTGCGAGAGATTATTCCACAGTCGAGTTGTTCAATTAACAAACGAATTCATATTTTGTTGAGTGCGTGAAAGGAGTAGTTGCAGGTGAAGGGAATGAGACGAGTGGGCTAATCTGGTGTTGCGAGTAAAGGATTGCCGTGGAGGCAGGAGAGCGTTTAACTCGGAGGAACAGTCGCTATGATAGTAGCGATAAAATTTTGTCCGTGCTGCTACATTCCTACGGTGGCTCAAGGGGTCGATGGTGGAGCAGGCGGTATCGTCATCAATTAACTTGAGCGCCCTTTTTTGCACCTTATCTAACCATGCCAAGGTGGTTATTGGGGCGCCGCCGAGTTATATTCGAGAAGAGGCTGAATGTAGGATTTATAAATAACACCACGGGCCGATGGCTGGAAGAGGAACTTGCACCTCTTAAGAAATCCCAAGCACTGGGATGCTTGTTTGGCGATTTGGAATATATGGTCATTCCATCGCAAGTCTTTGGCTAATGTCACGCCTAAGATGTGTAGGGATGGGTTAGCCATTAGTTGAATTTCCCCCACTGTCAAAGGTGGAGAGGTGTTGAACTTCTTTTTGGAGATAAGACAGTACTTGGTTTTGTCGGAAATGAATTGAACACGATTCTTCTTTCCCCACTCTCGAATCAGTTTAATGTCGTTATTAACCGACTTTGACATTAGTTCGCGATCATCAAGATAGGATCTGGCATGAGTCTGTCTTGTATCGACGCTGTACGAGTAACGTAGAGTACCGTCGTCAGCGAAGCTGAGAAGTGGGTTGGAGAGGATTGAAAGAAGGTCATTTATATATAAGAGAAATAGGACCGGTGATAAAATCTACCCCTGGGGGACCCCCGCAGAGATCGGGTGGGATGCGGATTTGAAGCCATCCAGTACTACTTTGATTGAACAGCCAGAAAGGAAACTCTCAATCCACTTCTGTAGAAGTGAGTCAACTCCAATAGCTTTGAGTTTAGCTAACAAGGCTGAGTGCCATACTCTATCGAAACCCTTGGAGATACATATCTAAAGCAACCAGACTAAACTCACCGGATCCATGCAGACTACGGCTGATGTGTTCTGTAACACAGACTAAAAGATCGCCAGTGGATCTTTTTTGTCGGAAGCCATACTGTCTGTCGTTTATGAGTAGGTTGGATTCTAGATATCCCATAAGCTTTTTGTTGATTATCGTCTCTATGGTTTTGGAAAGAATAGAAGTTATTGCTATTGGGCGGTAATTGGAGGGATTGCTGGAATCACCTTTTTTCGGTATGGGCTGAACATGAGCAAGTTTCCAAGAGTCGGGATAAACTCCGGAGAAATATGACAGGGAAAATAATTTGCGCAGAGGTTTAGCCAAAGGTGAGGCGCATTGTTTTAAGACGATGGGAGGTATATTATCGGGTCCAGTGGATTTGTTGGCATCGAGCTCTTTGAGGCACCTGTACACCTCGCGAGTCCTGAAAGAAACCCTGTCTATTGAATGGGCGTTAAGCTCGGAAACAGGGGGTAATATATAAGTTTCGAGTAAAGAAGAATTCGAAGCGAACATAGATCCTAATAAATTGGCCTTGGACTTGCTGTCTGTTATTACCTTCTCATTGTGAATAAAGGACGCGCACCTGAAATATTCGGCCGGGAACAACTATAAATGGCCAGGAAATACGAATATTTCATTGGAGAAATATATTCTTTTAAACAAGAAAAAAACAAAATCATGACCTGCCACAATTGAAAAGTTCCCCATATAAAAAATTGGAATTTAAAAAAACTCCATCCTGCGGTGCACTGCGCCTGACCCCTTGGCTAATCAAATACAATTCAAATCGATTATTTTCCGCACACCTGAAATGTAACGAAATAGCCTTGAACACGAAAAGTTGCCTAAAAAGAATACTTCATTTCTTCCGAGAAATTGTACATACGTATGCCTGAAAACAAGAGAAAAAAACAAAATCATGACCTGCCCCAATGGAAATTAAAAAAACATCATCCTGCGCACGGTGCTTGGCCATTCACACAAAATTGTGTCGTCTGTTGCCTGGCTGATAGGGCAAAGTAAGTGAGGGGTGGAGAAGGCGAAAAATTACATTTCGTATGTGTGGAATGAAGTTCCGAAGCCACTCTGCCCTTCGCCTCTTCCTTTGTCTATCAACAGAGAACTTGGGGAAATGCGCGGAGAGCTTATGTGGAATTGTAGACTAAAGCTTCGCGATGGGAATATTAACAGATCCCCCTAGAAAATTTTCTGGTGACAAAATTTTGTATGAAGCGGAACATCTGTATTACAGATATTTAAGTCTGTGGTATTACGTTCAGTAGGTGAACTCTCTCTTGCGATGAGAGACTAGTCCTGGTAATACCATTAATGCAAGTTGAATCCGATTTGTTGTGCATGTAAGCATGTAAGCGAACATCATCAAAGATCCTCTTTTCTCGCAAGCGTGAAAGCAAATATCTCTGATCTGAGGAGTCAGCAGATATAATGGTATTTTTTAACACCGGGGGTTGTAGAGGATTCAAAAAAGGGGGCTTGGATCTTACCGAAGAATCTGATGATATTTGCTGTGGCGGGTGTTCAGAATTAGCAATTTAATTTCTGACTCAATAAAAAGGTGCCGGAAGGGTGTGATTCAATAAAAAGATAACTTTTTCCAATAACCAAATTACTATTTATTCGCAATTAATTATTAGATTTTCTTAAATATAAATTCAATAAAAATTCAACAAATTGCCAAAAATATTTCAATTCAATCTTAAATTCGTTATTAATTCGTGATTTAGTACTTGAAAATTCGTAAATTATTCTTTATTTGTTTGTAAATAAGAATTACCAAAATATTGCTTGCTTTGATAGTTTAATTGATAACGCCACCTATCTGTCAGATGACGATCGATGTTTCGCCTGATGTGTTCTGCAATTAGAACAGCCAGGAATAACCTTTGTGTTGCAGCACTCTGGTTTCGTTTCTTGAGAATCGCTTGGGATTTGCTTGCTGTTTGCTGCCTGGTTGCTGCTTGCTGCCCTGGTTGTGGCTTGCTGGACTGTTTTGCCTTGTTTCTTCGCAAATTCGTCCCTCTGTGGTTGGTTAGAGTAACTGCTGAAATCAATTTTGGTGATTAAGTTACTGCTGTATTAAAGACTTCAAAACTGTCTTTAATTCGGGCTTTACTGGGAAAAGACCTCAATTCTGTCTTTCCAGAATGCTAAGTTCGATACTTAGGCTTTGAAATTGCTTTATTGCTAAAACCTCAATACAGATTTTTATCTTCTAGTTCAAGACTCTAGAAAGATTAAAAGCAATCTGATTTAACGCCGTCTGTGCGTCGGTATTTATTTCTCTTTGAATAATGGTTGAGGCTATTCTGTAGTAGGGGGCTTCGTTCTCGAAGAACATAATTTCGTGTTTATGTACTAGATCTGCGTGCGATGTCCGATCAGCTGTTCTTGTTTATCTTACGGCTGTCAAATGGGGTAAGTATTTTTATCCTTGTTTTTGAATTTATGTATTAATTTTAGTTATATTTTCAGGTTTTAGTGGGGAAATAAATTAGGAGGAGCCCGCGATCACTCCATTGGGGTTGTCAGGTGAGTAATTTTGTGGAACCTGTTTGTGATTTTATTAATCTTGTTTGTTTACAGAATGTCGATTTGCCGACGGCATTTCGGCATCTTCTTTGGATGGATTTTTCATCGCCTTGGATTTTAATTTAAAGGTAAGTATTTGTAGATTTAATATTTGTACTTTACTAACTATTTTCTATTTCCAGGTATGAATTTCTTGTTGTTTTTTTGTTGTGTAGTGACGTCCTTTCATGTGTGTTTTTGTTTTTATTTTTATGTAGATCCATGTAGTTTTGGTTTGTTAATAAAATACAAGAAATAGAAGAATTTGTGTTTTTACTTGTTTTTTCCCTTATTTTATTTCGTTTTCAGGGTTTTTTGCAGGTTTTTGATTTTTAAAAATAAATGAAGAAAATAGTGAATTTTGTGGTTTTATTTAATATTCCCTTTCGGTTTTTAGTTTTTCAGTGTCGCCGGAACATTCTCCCCGCCTTGAAGCGTTAAGCTTAAAAAAAAAAAGTGTTTCGAGGAAGCTGATTGAGGTATTTTGTTTTCCGGCGGAAATGCCATTGTGGTATTTTATCTTTAGGGTTCGTTGCTGGTTGGCGAAAACACTGCATACATTTGTGATTGGGACGTCTTTCTGCGTTTCGTGCGTTTATTAATTTCCACCACTTTAGGGCTGCTTGTGTTCCTAAGAATTCTACGTAGCTGGTTTGGGTATGGCAGGACGTTGATTTCGATGCCTTTAGCCAGTGTCGACAATATGCTGTCACTCGTTGCAATTTCGTCAATGAAGAGTATCTGTTGATCTGGTCGTTATTAGAGGAATCTACTTCGACCTGCATCAGGCGCGGATTTAGAATTTTGTTTTGGGGGGGGTCACGGTATTAAAAGTAAACCAAGAAAGCGAAACACTGAAAGCATTCGAAAATTTACTTGGAAAAAATGGAACGCTTTCATTTCTCCAATGGAACTAATATCATCAGAGGGTGGTAGAAGCTGAAAAAAGTTTTCTTCAGACTTTTTATAACCTAGTATCTATGTGTACAACGGGACGCACAAGTAAAAGAAAGCCGAGAACGATGTCAGCAGAATATTCCTTACGTGGACATTATCTAGGGATGATGAACCTCTCTATAATCGTGACACTGACGGAAAAGTAGATAGTCTGGTGGAAAATGATAGGAACTTCAGGGCACTCTTCGTTGAATTTGGTGACTTTACTCTTCAGCATCATTTGGAAACCGCGGGTTTAATCGCGACATACATCAGTAAAACCACCCAAAATCAACTTACGGAAGCTTGCAAAGAAAAAATTCAGAAAGCAGTTATGCTGGTCGTCCACTGGAAGCTTATTCGAGGGGCTACGCGCTTCGGCTACATGAGCGGCTATGCGCGACAGATCCAATATAAAGAATTTCATACAAACATCGTTCACTGCAAGCGGCTTTGAGCTGGCGGCTATAGGGGTATTCGAGCGTGCCGCGCGAATCCAAATTAATTTGGATCGGTCGCTCGAATCAGGAAATAATTTTCTCCAAATAGTACAGGAAAAATAGCGGAAATGATTGGGTACAGGCTGAAAATTGGCACAGAGCTTCCTTTTAGGGTTCTCAATAAGGCGTTATAAAGTCTACCGATTTTCGACCCCGGGAAGCTCATTTTTTAGGGGGTTTTATGGTCAATATATCAGTTTTTTGCAAATATGTACATCTGAAACCGTAAGTCCTATAATAAAATAATGTTGACAAAGTTTGTAGATCGTGCGATTCTTTACTAAAAAGTTATTATACATTTTCCCGTACGAATTGCCATTCAAAAAATATCACCGTTTTAAAGATTTAAAATACTCATATGCACTCATTCTCGACTTGTATAGGTTATCAGACGTTCAACGTAGTAGTCCAACGTTGCTAATTTTTTTAGGGATGGTCCCTGGATGCATTTGGAGAAATAGTGTTTTAGAGAGGAGGTTAACTACTAAAATACAGGGTGTTTATGAGAAAAAAAAAATGTATTTTGTTTCAATATTTAGAGTTGAATAACTAGTTTACTAATTATCGTAAACCAATATACTTAGACTCATCTTTTAGGTGAATGTGTAATCTTTTATTTGATATAAATAACAGGAACTTGAGTGACTCCATTTGTATGTATGTAGGTTGGCAGCATGAGCAAAATGCTAAAAAACGAATAAAATTGTGATTTTGTATTATAGCCCCTTATTCAGAACCGTAAATGGAAGCTCTGTGCCAATTTTCAACCTGTACCCAATCATTTCCGCTAGTCTTTTTTCGGCTTAATTTAACTGTACTAAAAGCCTTCTATATTTACAAATCACAAAATTATTATGTCAAATTTACTTCAAACTGAGCAGCATAAAAAGCTTGCAGTGGACGACCCCTGTAGCGTGTAGCCGCGTATCTCAGAGCCGCTTGTAGCCGCTCATGTCGCTGAAGCGCGTAGCCGCTCGAATACCCTTCCAGTGGACGACCAGCCTTATGGATAGAGTTAGAGCGGCAAAGCTTTGCGCAGTTGTATTTGATGAGACGACCTACAATTCTCATACAAAACACCTTAGGTTATCCTATCGCTACTACTGCAACAGAGCAATCAGAGAATTTCATCATATTTTGAGATGCATACCAAGCAATTCGTTCCGAGGATATCGTCATTGATCTGTGTGAGAAATTCGATTTAAACCTAAAATATTTGGTTGGAATTAGAACAGATAGTTGCTCGTTTATGGCGTCTGAATTGAAAGGGGTATGTCAGGAGTTGACGAAAGTAGCCATCCAAGCAAGACCTTGGACCTTGACCTTGGAAGGACTTTGCTAGACTGATAGAAACCAACTTTGCTAGTTGGGTAGAAAATCACGTTGGGCTCATGCAGTTTGAGGGTGAACAATTAATAAAAGAGTGTGACGCACTTAATAAGATTTCGGTGTGGGAGGACGCGAAAACTGCATCTGCTGCGGTAAATCTTCGTCTTGTACTTTTCAGCCTAGAGTTTCCAATTTCATCTGCATGGTTAGATGACCTTCTAGGCGTGTATAATACTCGTACTATTTGATTTTTTATCATAGTCATTAATAACATAATAAACGTTTGGCTTTTGTATATATCGGGTAAAACTTTACCTTTGAGCCGAATACTCCAAACGTCTTCATTAGATTTGAAAAAAGCAACAGATATGATCAAAGATACCCTTGCTGACCAAAAGACGTGATGTAGATTCAATTTTTTGACGGTTATTTACTGAAGCCCAACATCTCGCCTCACAATTGGATGAGGAATTCAAAGAAGCACGGGTTGTTTATCATCAAAAACACCGTGACAATCATTAAAAAAATCAAACTCCAGAAGAATATTACAGAAGAAAAATCTTCTTTCGTTTATTGGACAACATTGTTACCGAATTTAATGAAATGCTTTCTTTAGACATGTTGGACCGAGACATTGATCAGTTGAGACATTCAAGATGTTCGTCAAGTATCAGAAGCGTATCAGCAGCTTTTAGATTCTCCCATCTCAACTATTATTGCATAGTTCGAGCTTTTGGGGGGGTCATGACCCCCGCGACCCCCCCCCCCCCTTGAATCCGCGGCTGACCTGCATACTGGTGATGGTTTTTCGTAATCCTATCGTGATGTCTTTGATTTCCTTCCGTTTGGGCCAGTGCTTCTTTGACTGTTGGAACCAGTGCGGCCCTGACCACCATAACTTGTGCAGTTTCAGTTCACTCGGTGAAAGCCCTCTTGTGGCGCAGTCGGCATGGTTGTCCTTTGTTCTGACGTGATTCCAGCTGCTTTGGTCTAGCAGTTGATGTATTTGTGAGACTCTGTTCGCCACAAATGTTTCCCATGATGATGGGTGTTTTCTTAACCATGCGAGTACAATTGAGGCCATGAGAGCCAGAGTGGCCTTACTGTAATTTTTTCAATACCGATTTTATTTGATAAAACTGCTCTAAACGGTAAAAGTAATAGCGCCACAGTGGCCTAAAATTTAGTTCAACATTTTTTCCATAGACGGCATTACAATTCCATCTTAGCCTATCAGAAATTTAAAGTTTGGTAGCGCTGTACTGGCCTAAGTGAGTTAGGCCATTTTAGCACTATGGCAGTACTAATTGCATTGACATTACTTTGACGTTAGGCCAAACTGTCAAAATTTGCCGCGTTTCTTGGATTGTTTTTATTGTTGATCGAAGGTGTTTTCTTGCTATGAATGGTACTTTAAATGGAATAAATGGAAGCTGGAACCTCTAGTAAAGTAAGAAACACAATGCAAGGTAAGCAAAACATGATTTTTATAAAACAAAATAGTCAGATTGAGTGTTGTAACTAATTTTCTCAGTCTATGCTATTTTCTAAGCAAATTATTTTACTTTCAGAAATCTTTGGTGTAGATGAGGAGGATCCCTATCAAGATTCAGGCTCTGAGTATTTGCCAACAAGATCGCCATCACCAACTGCCTTGGATCTACTTGACATTTCAGCAGATAACCATTCTCCAAATGATGCTTATTACCCAGGAAGCCCTCAAAACGATCAAGAGCAACGGAAGCCAAGAAAGCGAGTTCGACAGCCAAGTAAGTGGAAAAAGAATATCCGCAAGGCAAAACGCGCTAGAGGGGAGGAATATGTGAATACAAAAGGTAACACTGTACCTTCGAAAAATATAAACACAGATATTCCATGTAGATGTCGACTAAAATGCCACGATAAAGTTGGTGCTGCACAGCAAAAAGCACTTTTCGATAGGTTTTATGCCATGGAAAGTTTTAGTTTGCAGTCATCTTACCTATTTTCCTTGGTAAAAGTGTTGCCTAAAAAAAGATGCTCTTTTCTCACTGATCGCCGACAAACTGAGTCTAGACGCTCCAATACCCGGGTATATACTGTTCCAAATTCCAATGGATTGTCTACTAAGGTATGTAAAGAATTCTTCAAGAAAGTATTTGCAGTATCTGATGGAAGAATAACCAGAGTTTTAAAAACGAAATTGTCCATTCCTACACCACCTATTGATAAAAGGGGAAAGCGTGTTCCTGTCAATAAGACAACTGAAGAAAAGGTTGAAAAAGTAAAAACATTTATTGATAAATTCCCTAAGTATGAATCACACTACACACTACACAAGAGTATGAACAGAAGATTCTTAGCTCCAGATCTAAGTTTACCAAAAATGTATTCCATGTACTGTGATGATACTTCAGAGTCAGAAAAGGTATCAGATTTTATGTTCCGGAAAATTTTTAATGAACAATTTAATTTATCATTCCATGCACCTATATCCGATTCATGCAAGAAATGTGACAATTTGAAGATTAACATAGATGCAGCTCATTCACAAGAAGAAAAGGACCAGCTTGAGTTACAAAAAAAGATACACCTCTCAAAAGCTGACTCTGCTAAAGATAATTACAAGAAAGATAAAAACCTTGCTAAAGAAGACTCAGATGTCACTGTCATTGTATTCGACCTAATGAAAACATTGCCTACTCCAGTAGTGTCAACGGGTGTGTGTTATTATAAAAGGCAGCTGTGGACGTATGTACTAGGCATACATGATGCTGCAAATGACAACGCAACTATGTGTGTATGGGATGAAACAGTAGCCTCGAGAGGACCACAAGAAGTAGGATCTTGTTTATTGCGATACATTAAAGAACATGTCAAGACCAAGAGGTTAATTTTATATTCTGACCAATGTGGGGGCCAGAACCGCAACATAAAAATGGCCACTCTTTGTCAATATATCAGTAGCCATCCAGACTATGTTGTGGAAAATATAGACCATAAATTTTTTGTCAGTGGTCATTCTTATTTGGCGTGTGATCAGGACTTTGGATTGATTGAAAAAAATAAAAAATATTTTAAGAATATTTTCATACCTGATGATTGGATTGAAGTTATAAAGGCTGCTAGAAAGAAAAATCCCTTTAAAATTATAAAAATGACCAAAGAAGATTTCTATTCAACTAAAAAACTGGAAAATAATATTACCAATCGAAAAGTCACTTCAGAAAAATCAAAAGTTAAGTGGCTAAGTATTCAGTGGCTCCTTTATCACAAAAACCACCCATTCACCATATTTTTTAAATATTCAAATAATGCAGAAGACCTGTTTGAAAATGTTGACTTGAAGAAAAGAAATTCTATTGCTTTAGCTAATTTACAGCTTGATCTTTTGTATCCAGTGGGAAAACAAATAAACGTGGAGAAAAAAAAAGGATTTGGTGGAACTTCTCCAGTACATTCCCCCGGTGCATCATGACTATTATACTAATATTAAGGACAATGCTTCAGTAAGGAATGATTTGCATGTGGAAGATGAAGAAATGGATAGCGATTGATGCATAAAAGGAAGGTTTATAAATGTATGGATACTTTTATTATAATAAATACTTTGGACTAACTGCTTTTTTTTCAATAAATCTTAAAACCCAGATGCCAAAGTGGCCTATCTAACAAAAAAAAAAATATATAATGGTGCCTAGGGCTCAAATGATTCCTAAAAGCTAAAGAATATTACATACTAAGAGATTTGAGCACCAAAGAATAATAAAATATATTAAATTTCTAAAGTTACAATTTTTTTAAATATGGGCTTGTGTTTCTTCCCTACTACTGAAAAGTATTGTTTAAGTAATTAGGCCACTCTGGCTCTCATGGACTCAATTGTAGAATCAGTCCAAGCGTGTGTTGATACCTGCTCGAATTTCATGTCATCTTTCACTTGTGCCAGTAGTTTGGCCAATAAGTGCGCTCCGCATAACTCTAGCTTTGGTAGTGAGATGGTCTTGATGGGTGCCACTTTGCTTTTGGCAGCGATTAAGTGGCAATGGCAGTTGCCGTCTTCGTCCTGTGTCCGGATGTATACGGCTGCTGCATATGCTTTGATGGATGCGTCGCAGAATCCATGGATTTCGATGTTCTGGGTTTTGTTGTGAGCTTCAATCCATCGCGGAATTTGAATAGTTTGGATGACTTGGAGGTCTGCTCGGAACTTTCGCCATTGTTGATCGATGTTGATCGGGACCGTTTCATCCCAGTCGAGTTTTGTCAGCCAAAGACTTTGTACAAGTATTTTGGCATTAATTGTTACTGGGGTTAGCCAGCCGATGGGGTCGAACAGCTTCGCAATTTCGGACAATATTTTCCGTTTTGTATATATTTCTGATGCTGACTCCATGCTGACCTTGTACGACAGTGTATCGCTGGCAGGATTCCATAATAAGCCAAGAGCTTTGACTTCTTCTGCATTCACTGCGAGTGGAAATGAGACCTCTCGATCGGTTGCCGGAACTTCTTCCAAGATGGTGTTGTGATTCGCGGCCCATTTTCGGAGCTCTAGCCCTCCAGCTCGGAGAAGCTGAATTAGTTGCCTTTGTTTCTGTCTTGCTTCTTCTATGTTATCTGCGCCAGTCATCAAATCGTCAACGTAGAAATCGTTGAGTTCAGCGTTGGTGCCGATTTGGAACATTTCTGCTTCATCTTTCGCCAATTGGTGCATGGTTCGGATGGCAAGGAAAGGAGCGCTCTTTGTTCCGAACTTCACGGTTAAGAGTTTGTAGTCTCGTATAGGCTGATCTGGTGATTCCCTCCAAACAATTCGTTGATAATCGGCATCGTCTGGAAGAACTCGTATTTGGCGATACATCTTTTCTATATCGGCCATGTAAGCAATGCGGTATTTTCTCCATCGCATGAGTGTGGACATCAAAGAGTCTTGTATCACTGGACCATTCAATAATACGCTATTGAGTGAGTTTCCGTTGGCAGTCGGACGGGATGCGTCAAAACTACTCTCAGTTTGGTGCTCGTGCTACTCGGTTTGATGACAGCATGATGAGGCAGGTAACAACATCGATATGTTGTCGCGCCGTTAGGCAGTTGGTTTTGAAGTGCTGATTCGGGGGTGGTGGCAGGCACCATGTGACCTAACGTCAAATATTCTTGTATGCATTTGACGTAGTCCGCTTTCAAATCGGGATCTTGTTGGAATCGTTTCTCCATTTGCATTAATGTTCGAATGGCGATGTGTCTTGATGCGCCAAGTTGTATTTTATCAGCTACAAAGGAAGCCGTACCTGGTAACGTCCGTTGCTGCATCTAGTGACGTTGTGTTTGAAGTGGTTTTCGCAACGGGTTTCTTCGGTTGTCCATTTGGATCTTGATGGAAGTTCTTCTAGTTCCCAGAATTTCTTTAGCTCGTCGTTAGGAGTCACCTCGGTGAAGAATGTTTTCACATGTGCACTTGCTCGTGCAGCTGGAGTCGTCTTCCCAGAGATGATCCACCCAAACACCGTGTTTTGTCCCACTTGGGCTTCCTCGTTGCCTTTCCTTAGGCCGGCCAAGATGATCATGGGGAATACATCTGCTCCCAAAAGGATGTCGATGTGACCCGGCTTGTGGAACGTTGGATCCGCTAATTCGAGACCCTTTAAGTGCGCCCAATCCTTGCTAGAACATTCACTATTTGGTAATGGATTAGTTATTTTGTTAATTACCATTGCCTGGACCTGGATGTTCTTCGCCTGTTGGTTTCGTGTCTTTAGTTGCAGCGAGGCCCATTTTGTGATTTTCCCCGCTGGCATGTTACCGATCACGGTTAATGCTGTTTGTATTGGCTCCTTTTTGAGTTGTACATTTTGAACCACTGCCTCACGTACGAATGAGGATTGAGATCCGGGATCAATGAGTGCTCTGCAGACCTGCTCTCGTCCAGTTGGAGATACTACGGTGACCAGGGCTGTGGCTAATAGTACTTGTCGGCAGTCGTAGGGTGCTGCCTGAGCGAAGTATGTTTGTGTTTGGTTGGATGGTAATTCATCGTTTGAACTTGAGGGCGGTGACACGCTGCTGTTGGTTTGACTCGCTGACTGGATTCTGTGTAAGGTTGTATGGTGAGTCTTTCCGCATTGGAAACATCTACTTTTACTGGGACACTGTGATGAGCGATGGCCTGCTCTCAGGCAATTGATGCATAGATCCTTTGATTTAATTATTTTATATTTCTCATCAATGCTGAACTGCACATATTTGGGGCATTTCCCTATGGCATGTGCGCCTTTGCACAGGATGCATACGCTTTGATTTGCGACGTGGAAGGCTTGGCTTCTTCTTCTTGGGTGCTCTCTGGACTTGCTTTCGTGAGGTTCATTCTTGTGGATTGTTGGTTTGCTGACAGCTTCCAAGGTTCTGAACCTGGTTTCCAAGAATTCGCGTAGTTCCACCCATGTTGGAATCGATTGCCTTGATTTGGTGCTCTGGGATTGCTCCCACTGCTCGTGAGTTTCGGTCGGTAGTTTCTGTACAAGCAAATGAATGAGAATAGGATCCCAATTTTGTGTTGGAACCTCCAGATTTTCAATGGCAGTGAGGCATTCATGTGTCCTCGTTTTTAGCTCCTTGATGCCTTGAGCTGTTTCTCGGGTTAGTTTTGGTTGATTGAGCAAAATGTCGAGCTGGGTTTTCAACAATGCTCTCTTGTTGTCGTAGTTATCGACGAGAAGTTGCCATGCTGGTTCATAATTGGCGTCACTAATGAGCGTGTTACTGAGTAGTCGTGCAGCTTCTCCAGAAAGATGAGCCTTTAGATATTGGAGTTTTTGTGCTCCTGTTAAAGATATTTTGTTATGCACAAGACTGGAAAATAAATCCAGGAATGATGGCCACGACTCGTAATCCCCTGCAAATGTGGGTATCGAGATCCTTGGTAGTTTCACATTGTTGTTGTGTTGTGAAATGCAGCTGCTGTTTAAATCGGCTGATGACTGCTCCGCTCGTGCGACTGGTTCTGTGACTGACAGCGTTTTGTGATAGTCTTCATCGATTTTGCAGTACATCTCGACATAGGCGTTTTCTGTGTCGGCATACCAATCCTCTTTGAAGTATAGCTGCTCTTTCTCGTCCTTCTTCGTCTTGATTGATGTAATCTGTCGATGATTGTTCTTTAATTCCGTCCAGTCATCGTCGAGCATCTTGAGCCTTTTTTGAAAATACTGCGCTGTCTTCCTAGATGGGCCATCCTTGAGATAGTTTCTGGAAGACCTTTCGAGTCTCTCTCGTACTTCGCTCTGTTGAATTATTAAAGCTGGTGACATATCCAAGCCGTACATGCATTGCATTCGTTGACAGATAATGTAGAAGTGTGTGTATTCAAATGCGAGCTGACGGAATATCCCGTGAGTGGAAGGCATGCCACGCAAAGGTCGGGCTACTTTCAACTTTTTCTGCATTGCCGCATTCGAGATAGCTCACACAAGCATAAGCACACAAACACATGAACACGTTACTTAGATTTTCGGGCTATGTGTGACAGCCGGCACGGAACGCAAACCATGTAATTATATGTCAGACGAAATTCGCCGGATTTCATGGAGCCTCTGAATGCAATGCATGTACGGCTGGGATATGTCACCAGCTTAAAGCATCCATACTTGTATTGCGGCTTGAGCTATCTTATTGAATCACTATCCGGCTCGAAGGACCAATGTTCAGAAATTAGCAATTTAATTTCTGACTCAATAAAAAGGTGCCGGAAGGGTGTGATTCAATAAAAAGATAACTTTTTCCAATAACCAAATTACTATTTATTCGCAATTAATTATTAGATTTTCTTAAATATAAATTCAATAAAAATTCAACAAATTGCCAAAAATATTTCAATTCAATCTTAAATTCGTTATTAATTCGTGATTTAGTACTCGAAAATTCGTAAATTATTCTTTATTTGTTTGTAAATAAGAATTACCAAAATATTGCTTGCTTTGATAGTTTAATTGATAACGCCACCTATCTGTCAGATGACGATCGATGTTTCGCCTGATGTGTTCTGCAATTAGAACAGCCAGGAATAACCTTTGTGTTGCAGCACTCTGGTTTCGTTTCTTGAGAATCGCTTGGGATTTGCTTGCTGTTTGCTGCCTGGTTGCTGCTTGCTGCCCTGGTTGTGGCTTGCTGGACTGTTTTGCCTTGTTTCTTCGCAAATTCGTCCCTCTGTGGTTGGTTAGAGTAACTGCTGAAATCAATTTTGGTGATTAAGTTACTGCTGTATTAAAGACTTCAAAACTGTCTTTAATTCGGGCTTTACTGGGAAAAGACCTCAATTCTGTCTTTCCAGAATGCTAAGTTCGATACTTAGGCTTTGAAATTGCTTTATTGCTAAAACCTCAATACAGATTTTTATCTTCTAGTTCAAGACTCTAGAAAGATTAAAAGCAATCTGATTTAACGCCGTCTGTGCGTCGATATTTATTTCTCTTTGAATAATGGTTGAGGCTATTCTGTAGTAGGGGGCTTCGTTCTCGAAGTACATAATTTCGTGTTTATGTACTAGATCTGCGTGCGATGTCCGATCAGCTGTTCTTGTTTATCTTACGGCTGTCAAATGGGGTAAGTATTTTTATCCTTGTTTTTGAATTTATGTATTAATTTTAGTTATATTTTCAGGTTTTAGTGGGGAAATAAATTAGGAGGAGCCCGCGATCACTCCATTGGGGTTGTCAGGTGAGTAATTTTGTGGAACCTGTTTGTGATTTTATTAATCTTGTTTGTTTACAGAATGTCGATTTGCCGACGGCATTTCGGCATCTTCTTTGGATGGATTTTTCATCGCCTTGGATTTTAATTTTCAACGTCTAAAAAAGGTAAGTATTTGTAGATTTAATATTTGTACTTTACTAACTATTTTCTATTTCCAGGTATGAATTTCTTGTTGTTTTTTTGTTGTGTAGTGACGTCCTTTCATGTGTGTTTTTGTTTTTATTTTTATGTAGATCCATGTAGTTTTGGTTTGTTAATAAAATACAAGAAATAGAAGAATTTGTGTTTTTACTTGTTTTTTCCCTTATTTTATTTCGTTTTCAGGGTTTTTTGCAGGTTTTTGATTTTTAAAAATAAATGAAGAAAATAGTGAATTTTGTGGTTTTATTTAATATTCCCTTTCGGTTTTTAGTTTTTCAGTGTCGCCGGGACAGCGGGGTTGATTGAGGTGGTGCATCGCAGAAGTTAGCGTAGGAACGGCCGCCAACAATAATGTGACTTCACGCGAAATTCGGGTAATTGTGGGGGCTACACGGGGACTCAAGAAGTACGAAAAAACCGGTTTTACAGGCAAGAAATCAGGGAAGAGAAGGGAAAGAAGGCGCGCTTGACGAATCTTTAACCAAAGAATTTTCATCCAGAAATTCCCTGGGTGAAAACTAACACAAATGCACATTTCTTTCTTTTCTCTTTCTGACAAATGAAAGTAAAGAAACGCCGCTTACTACACACACAGTCAAGGCTTTCATATATAAGTAATTATCTAAGCTGAAGACAGCCTCGTGTAGCATTAAATAACGAGACTCAAATCTGAGTTCGGCCGACTTCTTGAGTCTCCGTGTAGCACCCCCCATTAGTGGTTGGAAGTGGATCATTAGCACCGTTAGTGCTCTTAGTAGTGTGATGGTGGTTGGAAGTAGATTATTTGTATTAGTATTCTTGGTTAGTAGCTGGAAATGAATTATTAGTACCGTTAGTGTTCGTGGATATTGTGTTAGGTTTTAGTTTAGGGCTACTCTTAGATTTACTTAGCCTATCTATCCAACGCACAGTAGGACCAAATCCTAAAAAGCTGGCCAAAAGTCTAAAACAAAAAGTTACTAGATTGCGGTTTTTTTGGGGGGTTGGTTCGAGGACACTTCCAATAGTGAGTAATCAGTCACGGAAGGTTAGATTTTTTTCTACAGACTGATAAATTTTAAGTGCCAAAAAAAAGTTTACTTCTTAATAAAATAACTTGCTTAAAAAAAATTAATCAAAAGTATTAAAAATTATATTAAAAAAATTTTGATTTTTTTAAGAGGTTATATTATTAAAATTTAGTTTGAAAATCGCAATTTCGACACCATAATCGTAATCAGCGACCCCGAAACCCATGAGTGAGAAGGTTTGGTATCATTTATTAAAGTTTTTAACTATTGGGAGAGGTTATGTTAACCATATCGAGTCCGCCATTTTGAAAATCGCAATTTCGACACCG